>CATIWM010096322.1:0-31572 GCA_949671775.1 Mallotus repandus | reverse complement strand
TTCTTTTGGATTCTTTGGCTCCATATAACCTGTAAAGCGCTGATTTTCTCATTCGGTTAGAGGCTGAAATGTAATCGATAGGCGTGTACCCTTTATCATCTTTCATATCTAACAAGTGGTAGGTAAAAGATGAAGTTTCGACGGCTGCTTTTAGTACTTCAAAATGTTGGCTGATTACAACATAGTGAAGGATGTTCCTGCCATTGACATAACTAGTTCACAACAATCTGGACATTTGGAAATAATCTCGCTCACTATCTCTATATTTCCTCCATAAGCTGCCACGTGAAGAGCCGTCATCTTCTTCTTTTTATCAGCTACATAGGCAGCAGACTTATCCACATCTAATAGCTTCTTAACTGAGCATAAATCATTTCGGCACACAGCATAGTGAAGTGGAGTCCAACCATTTTCATCTGCTTCACTGGCCAGACTATTCCTAGCCTGAAGTATTTCTACATGAGAAACGAAAAAGAAATGAGTGTTAGCAAAGAATTTTCTACTGATATAAACAATATATATTGCAAATATATAGTAAAATATAAGAATTTATATTACATTTTTCCGCTCTAAATTAATATATAATTTATACACATGTAAAATAATTAAGTTAGCAGTAAAGAATTTACTCATTCCCAAAACCAGAATCAGAAGAGTATTGAATTTTTTGTACTAAATATACGATAAGCTGGACTTACCCTTCACGAACCTGTTGCGGGATATTGCAGCGTGCAAAGCTGTTTTACCTCCGGGACCGCCAAAATTCACTGATGATTTGAAAGTATTTAAAATTGCAACAACCATACGGTTATCAGTGCTTGAGTTGGCGGCCAGGTAAAGTGGGCTTTCTCCGAAGCTAGTGGCAGAATAAGTAAACTCGGGATCTTCAATTTCATTATCCAAGATTACTTTCACAACTTTCAAATTCTTAAGCCGAGCAGCTATATGCAAGGCCGTTTCTTCATTTTTGTTTGTGATCCTTAACATTTCCCTCACAGCTGAGAGTGCATCGACTTCTCCACTTTCTAAATCTTCGTCAAGTAATGCTTTCGCCTGTTCGATAAGCAGTTTGGCTGCATCAGAATGTCCATGTATCACTGCTACGTGCAAGGGAGTATTACCTTCGACATTTTCCTGCACTAACAATTGCCGACACATTTTAAGTACCTCCTTTATAAAGTATTTTGATCTTTCTTTTGGACAAGTAAGGTGAATATGCAGTATTGTGTTTTTATTTGGGGTTAATAGGCTATCAAGAGGCTCTGGAACATCCTTGAATGGATCAATTTTGCCTTTGGTGGCAGCACCGTGCAGGTCAGCGTCTATGTATCTGACAGTTTCCATGTGCTTGTAAATGTTGCCACTGAAACTAGTACCGGAGATCTTCAGATTAAATGTAAACTAAGGTGTCTCTCTGAAATTACAGCGGAAAAATGAAAGAAACCTTATAGGTAGAAAGAAATTTTGGTCGATGTTTGCTCAGAATTTTTTGTTTCGTTTCAGAAGCCAATGAACGCTTTGTCACTGCCAATAATTCAATTTTATTGGCCACACCCTATCTAAGTAAGAAAAACTCACCTATCTAAGTAAGAAAAACACACACCACAAAAAAAAAAAAAATTTATCAAATGGATAATGGTTCACGGCGCCAATATGTTGTAGGTCGCAACGTTTTACTATTATGTCTCCTTTTTTTTTTTTATAATTACATAAATAAATAAATAAAATTAGTTATAAATTATAAGTATTTAAATCATGGTACAACGAGTTCAAATTATAAGTATTTAAATCATGACACAACGGGTTCATTTAGTTTATTTTAGGTTTTACATTCCATCATTTTAATTAATTATTAAGAAAATAAAAATTTCATAAAAAAATAAAAATTTCAAAAAAATAAATTTTAATTAAATTAAGAGTAATATGGTAATTATTTTAAAAATTTTCTCTTCTTATGAACCGCGATACCATGGTCCACATCATATGTCAGTGTTATCAAATCAATTTAATTATTTAAGTGCGGCAAACAAATTAAATGAATATTTACAGTGACATAAATGGGGGAGGATGAAAAATTTGTGGATTCACCTCATTATTTTTTCCCCCTCCTATATGGGAGTCATATATGGCACGCCTTCCCATATTAGAGGGAAGAAGAGATTTTTACTTACACTCAACTTAATTATTATATCAAACCGTTAGATATTTACACATATACTAAGTATTTAACATTAAATCAATAAAAATAGGATATATATTTTTATGAACATGTGTAAGCAACAATTTTCCCAGTGGGAGATAGGACAAAAGCCTTTTCCAATTTTATCCTTATTGCCCTTTTGATCCTCAATTTTTTTTCTATTCTTATTTTAGTCCCATATATTTTAAAAAAAATTATCCATTTAATCCAAAATTTTCAAATGGCTTTAGAACTCCTTATTATACTAGCTAGCTTCTTACTTAAGCTCTGATACCACTTTGTAAATATGTACTTTCTATGACAGAATAAAAGAGCTACTCAAGGATCTTAGTAGAATAGCACACAAAAAATTTTAAAACTCTTTTCAATCTCTTGTACTCGTTAAAGTATTGAAAACTAGTAATATAATTCTAAAGACTCTATGTTTTCAAAAAATAATTCTCAAAATTTTGTACTCGTTAAAGTATCAAGAATTAACAATAAATTTTAACGACTCTCTATTTTTATAAAATAATTTCTGTTAATTTATTTATAGATTTTGAAGAAGCATTCAGAGAATTAAGACAATTCACAATGGAATTCAACAATCCTATTACTTCATTTTTACCTACTTTGTAAACAATTTGTACAATTCATATAATTTTGTTGCAATTAACACACTTAACTCTTTCTATCTAAGGTGCTCTTTTTGCAGCCTAATGGCTCAAGTGATTGACCTTATAAGGTGAGGTCATGGGTTTGAACTCCCACTCCTCCCCTTGACCTACCAGTTGTTCAAAAAAAAAAAAAACTATTTCAATATAAGTCACATATAACGCTGAATTTTAAAGCTAATCCTTAGATTTTTTTCAGTTCTTTTAAAAATTTTAAAAAATTATCATGCAAATTTAAAAATTTAGATTACTTTATAATATATCAATTTTATTTATTAGTATAGATAATTTTTCGTTGGTTGCAAAAAGATTCGATATGAACTTAGGGAAAAGTATGGGGTCCTATATATATATATATGTATTACTACATTTGCTACTTGTCATTAACAAGAATTGAAGAACATTCAACTGGATTCAAGGTATGCTAACTTTAATCAACACAAATTTACATAAAGTCACGGATCCAACCAATGATCTCCGAATAACTTGAAGCAAATCTTTTACTATTAGACTAGTTATAATTAAAAATTCAAATTGTACGCTATAACAACAAATGACATCAATTATGTTGGCCTATATATGTAGGGATCAATAAAAGAATGTTGGACAAGGCAGGGCACGAAAGAAGCCAAAGCAATTTAATGAAAGCAAAGGACTGATTAGTGAAAGTTGAAAA
Source organism: Mallotus repandus (assembly GCA_949671775.1). Taxonomy (NCBI): domain Eukaryota; kingdom Viridiplantae; phylum Streptophyta; class Magnoliopsida; order Malpighiales; family Euphorbiaceae; genus Mallotus; species Mallotus repandus. Next base: position 28,043 of record CATIWM010096322.1, on the reverse strand, counting down.
AAAAACCAAAGAAGTAGATCTAATAGTAGCAACATTGATAATAACAGTATCATTTGTAGCAGGATTTACCTTTCTTGGTGGTTACAAAGATGAAAAAGGGGATGGCAGTATTATCAAGAAAAGCAGCCTTCAAAACCTTTAGGCGTAATACATTTGCGGCTCCTTGTACTTAATATAATTTATCAGTTTGACACCTCAACTTACAGTTTTACTATTTTAATACTTAAATTTGTCTAAAATGCACTAATATGCACTCATCTGATGACATAATGCATCTACCACCTCCTATACTTGTCAATTTTTTTCAATTTGATACCTTTACTTGCAATTTTTGTCAGTCAAACCCTTGAGATATGGCACATGCTAATTGGTTATTCCATGCCACGTGTGCGAGGTTTTATAATTGTATTTTTTGTGAGTTCAGGTGTTAAAATGGCAAAACTATAAGTTGATGTGACAAACTGACAAAAAGTGAGTACAAGTACAAAAGGCCATGGATGTATTATACCAAACCTTTTTTATTATCACCGATGCTATTGCATTGGCACTCTGTAGTTCTGCTATGCTATATTCATTCATTTAGTTGGACGCAAAAGCAGGAGAAGGATGTTGAGATTTACTGATTTGATCTAAATTCTCATTGTTATTGTCATGGCATCAATGGTTGTGGCATTCACTGCAAGCACCATAGTTGTGTTACCCCATTTCTTTGGCCTTAGAGTAGCTACTTCTGTCATCACTAGCTATTTTTTCTTCATTTGAATCTATCCAGTGAAGCAAGCATTTTCTTTCCACCTGATATGCTATTTATAGGATAGATCAACTAGTCCACTAGACTCTAACTAATCCGATTTGATCCGGGCAGGACCACAAGGGTGACAAAGGTCTCCCAACAACTAATTTAACATGACTGTATACACCAGAACTCAAACACAATGTTGGATTTGAGTGTATAAAATAATAAAATAGCACGTAAAAAATAGGACAATAAAATAGTGAATAATAAATATTTTTCACTAAAATAAAATCACTATTACAAGAGAATACTATTCAACCTAAGCCCAAAACAAATATTTTTATTCTTGGACACTTACTACAACACTCACACACTCTTACGTTGAACACACAACACACTTAAGATTTGCTCTCTCTTATTTCTTTGCCATTCACTTGACACCGTACACTCACTTGCACTTGTTTTTGCTCTTACTTGATGCCTAATTCTTACGAAGTGCATGGCTTTATATAGCCATGCAAATGGGCAAATTTTCAACCAATTTTAGCAATTTGTCATACGGTGTGCTACCAAACATTCACCTAAATTCGACAACTAAAGTGTGCTACCAAAAATTCACCTAAATTTGACAACTAAAGTGTGCTACCAAAAAATCCAACTAAAATTGGCCATGAGTTTACTTTTCCTTTTGACAAAGTGATAATAATAATAATTTTAACACTCCCCCTTATTATTAATATCCTTAATCAATTTTCTTGAAGCCATGCTAAGTTCTTCTCAAAATTTTTTTAACTTTTCACTATTAAAACCTTTAGTGAAAATGTCTGCCAATTGTTCATCTGTCTTCACCTGAATCACCTTGATCTTCCCTGTTAAAGCTTTTTCACGAATAAAATAATATTGCACCTCCACATGCTTTGTTCTAGCATGAAACACTAGGTTCTCAACTAAACAAATAGCTGATTGATTATCACAGTATATCAGTACCGGATAATCCACTGGCTGGTGTAAATTCTAAAACAACTATACTAACCACGTACTTTCCTGAGCTGCCATCATTGTTGCATGATACTCAGACTCTGTTGTTGAGAGTGACACTATTGGTTGTCTTTTGTTGCACCAAGTAACAACTCTAAAACCCAAGCTAAATACATAACCAGTGGTTGATCTTGGCATATCATATTCACTGGCATAATCAGCATCGTAATATCCTTCCAATATGTAAACTATTTTACTTTTATAAAATAACCCAAGATCAAGTGTTCCTTTGATATACCTCAAAATTCTCTGAACTGCTTCTAGGTGAGGCTTTTTTGGAGTTTGCATGAACCAGCTGACTACTCCAACTGCAAATGCTATATCTATCCTTGTTAATGTTAGATAGATTAGACTACCAACTATCTGTCGATACATCATCGAATCCTCCAGATCTTTGTCTTCTATTATGCTTAATTTATAGTTCATCTCTATTGGAAGAGCAAGAGGTTTGCAGTCAAGCATCCCATACTTTTGGAGAATATTTCTTGCATATTTCTCCTGACATAGGAACAATCCTTCTTTTGTACGTTTCACTTTTAATCCAGAGAATGATTCAGCTCCCCAAGTTCTTTCATCTAAAATCAAACTGATAAATTCTTATTGGTCTAGTGAATCTTATTAACATAATCTCTTGTAATGATGAGATCATTAACATAAACAAGAATTATTGCTAGCTTCCCTTCTTGAGCTTTGAAAAATAAACTTGAATTAGCTGATGTAACTCCATAGCTACTATGAATGAGAAACTCAGTAATCTTGCCATACTAAGCTCTAGGGGATTGCTTCAGCCCGTACAGTGCCTTCTTCAATTTGCAAACTTACTCTGGGTTGAGCTTATTTTCAAATCCCTTAGGTTGCTCCATGTATACTTTTTGATCCAACTCTCCATTCAGAAAGGCATTTTTGACATCCATCTGCCACAAGTTCTAAGATTCACTTGCAGCAAGTGCTAACAAAACACAAACTGTTGCAATCTTAGCCACTAGACTAAATGTTTCATCATAGTCTAGTACATACTACTGTGAGAATCCCTATGCCACCAAACGAGCTTTATATCATTCAATTGAGCCATCTGGACGAGTTTTGATCTTGTACACCCACTTACATGAAATGGGCTTCACATCTTTGGGTTTTGGCACCAAGTCCCAAGTTTGATTTTCAATAAGAGCTTTAATCTCCTCTTCCATGGCTTTTCTCCATTCAGCTTTCTATGATGCTTCCTCAAAGGATATTGGTTCTTTTTCTTCTTCCATTACTGCAACATTGGCATACTTGGGAATTTTCTTTTTCTCCCTGGTTGATCTTCTCAACTGTATTAGTGATATTGTAGGTTGTTCTTCTGGCATCTCCACTAATGGTTGATCCTCAACATCTATCCTTTAATACACACCAATCTGCCTTGGCCTTTCTTAAGGTTGAAATTGCTTGACAGGCTCTAGACTCTGCTAAACTTCTATTGACAGCTCTTCATACTTTCTATGTGATTGTTCTACTTCATTGGAGTGAGGAAGTGTAACATACTCTAGTGTCCACCATAATAATGTCTCATCAAGTACAACATCTCATGAGACATAGCATTTGCCAGTTGTAGGATCATAATATCTCCATCCCTTTATGTTCTCATCATATCCCACAAAGATACACCTAATTGCTATCTTGTCGAACTTGCTGCGTAGATGATAAAGTACAAATACATATTAAACATAGCCAAAAACTTTGAAGTGGCTCATTGTGGGTTTCATATTCCACAGCTTCTTAAATGGAGACATAAATCCCATCTTCAGCTGAGGAAGTCTGTTGATTATATGAGATGTTATTCTTGTGCATTTAGCCCAAAATCTCCTAGGGACATTCTTGGCATGCAACATACTCCTGCATATTTCTACCAGAAGCTTGTTCTTTTCTCTGTAATACCATTTTGCTGTGGTGTGTTTGGAAAAGTCAGTTGCTGCCGAATTTTGCACTAGACAAGATAACTTGAGAACTCATTAGAGATGTATTCTCCCCCATTATCAGTATGAAGGCATTGGATTTTGCTCCCAACTTCACTTTCCACCATCAGCTTGAATTCTTTGAACTTTGCTAGTGTTTCAAATTTTTCTTTCATGAAATAGACTTAGACATATCTCGAATAATCATTAATAAATGTCACCATGTAGTGCATGCCATTGATTTATGATTGCTTCACTTTTCCAAATACATTTGAGTGGATCAACTCTAGCAACAGTTTAGCTCTGAATAATGACTCCTCATATAGAAGTTGGTGCACATTTCCATACTGGCATCTAGCACAAACCACATTAGCACAAATATCAAGGGTAGGTAGCTCTCTTAATGAGGACTTGTTCATCATCATCTTAAACTTATGATAGCTGACATGTCCTAATTACGCATGCCATAAGTCAGTTGTATCACCACTTTTGGCCTTCTCCACATAAGCATCTTCTACTAACAAAACATATATGGAATCCACCTTCTGTCCTTCCATTATTGGTGTGTCAACTATTTTGACTTGTTGACAAACCTTGACGTCTTTGGGGTTGAATACAACAAAGTTACCATAACCAGTCAAATATGAAATTAATAGAAGAATCTTTTTCATCCCTGATACTCTGTACTTAGTGTTGATTTGAATAGGAAGTGATCATAATGTCACCAACGTGAGTGACTGGTAGTTATGAGTTATCGGTAGTTATGAGTTATCTGCAGTAACTACAACTCGCTTGCCTTTATACTCTGAAGTATTATGCAGCTTGCTTCTATCTCCTGTCATGTAACTAGAACAACCAGAATCAAAGACCCAACATTTCTTATAATTAATTCTATGAGAACTAGAAGCACTGGATGCCTGCTCCACTTCTTCTTCTATTGTGGTAGCCATAAAGCTAGGAACTTTTACAACCTCTTAAGCAGAACACTCTTCCATTTGCACCATTTCTGTAAATAATGCTTTAGCATCCCACTCTGATTCATCCTGGTGGTGATTGCTTGTTATTGTTGCATTACTCTGGACAGTCTTTTTTTTAGACCAACAATCTTTAGTATAGTGTCATTTCTTGCCGCAATTGAAATACTTGCCATTCTGATGTCTAAAATTCTTAGATAGTTGATTGTTATGTTGCTGCTTCTGTTGGAACCCTTTTGATCTAACATTACCTCGTGTCTTCCCTCCATTGTTACCACGAGTTTGATTTTACTTTTTATTGGTAAAAAGTGCCACCTCTTCATTATTTAAGGAGACTCCAGCAATCTGGTTTGCTAAAGTTTCTTGACTTGCCAATAAATTCTCCAGTTCTTCAACTGAAAGTTGTGTTGGCCAACTTTGAACTGTAGCCATAAAACTGTGGTACTAAGGTCGTAGTCCATGAATGATGATTCTCTTCATTCTATTGCTAGTTATTTTAGATGCCTCATCTAACTCAGTAATTTCTCGACATAAGGACTTCACTTTGGTAAAATACTGACTAATTGTCATATATTTTTATAAGATAGACCTTAGTTCATTTTTCAACAGTTAAAGTTTGGCGTCATTCCTTTTTGAGAATCATAGAGTAAGAGAATCCCAAGCTTCTTTCAATGTGGTAGCATTTCTAATGTGTTCCATCATCTCCTCTTCAATGGTTATTTTGATGGCAAACATGGCTTTCCCAACTTTAATTCTCCATTTTCTGAGATTGCCATTATCACCATCTGGTGGTGGTGATGTACTCTCCCTCCCAGCAATCATCTCCTAGAGATCTTGAACTTGCAAGTATGACTCCATGCAAGTCCTCCATATGCTATAATTATTATTATTTGATCTTTTAATAACACCGATATTACTAGATTCTGCCATAGTGACTTGGATTTAGCAGCCTCGTGTTTCACCAAGCAAGTGTGGTTCAGAACGAATGAGCTTCACAGTTTCAAGTTGTGCACGTGCAAAACCTCCCCTTGCTGTAAATTGAAAAATTCTCAAAAAATCTTTTATGATGTGGAAGATAAGTCAAAACTATAACCACAAAGCATACTCAGAATTTCAAGAGAAATTACAACCACGACTCTGATACCACTTGTTGAATTTGAGTGTATAAAATAATAAAATAGCACATGAAAAATGGGACAATAAAATAGTGAATAATAAATATTTTTTACTAAAATAAAATCACTATTATAAGAGACTACTATTCAACCCAAGCCCAAAACAAATATTTTAATTCTTGGACACTAACTACAACACTCACACACTAGTACCACGCACACACTCTCATGTTGAACACAGAGCACACATAGGATTTGCTCTCTCTTATTTCTCTGCCACTTAATTGACACCACACACTCACTTGCACTTGTTTTTGCTCTCAGTTGATGCCTAACTCTTACAAAGTGCATGGCTTTATATAGCCATGCAAATGGGCAAATTTTCAACCAACTTTAGCAATTTGTCATACGGTGTGATGTCAAACATTCATCTAACTTTGACAACTAAAGTGTGCTACCAAAAAATCCAACTAAAGTTGGCTAATTTTTTTACTTTTCCTTTTGACAAAGTGATATTAATAACAATTTTAACACCCAAGACTTCACTTAAGCTTGACAACCCCTGCCAGTTGATCTTAATCATTATTGGTCGTTTCTGACTGCTTTTAATAAAAGTGTATATAAACTTTGAATAATAAAACTGAGGTCTCCATTTTTTATTGTGCTTTTATTCATTTTCTTGTTAAAAATGAAAAAAAAGTAATACATCAACCAAATCATTATTGATAAAATATGCAACCTTATGCATTTCCACTTATTCTATTGCATATAATCTCCTTAGTCTCTCAAAATGAATTCATCTACAGTTCTGACACCTAAGAATGATGATCTACCCAAATGGAGACAAATCATCTCTTACTTGGATTCTCTTTTCCACAAGCCTGCAACTGAATCCAAAAAGAAAGAGTTTTGCATTAGGCAGCCATACATAATCATCTGAGTTTGGTGATAAGATTGACGAAAGAAGATATTAATTTTATCTACCAGGTAATGAAGATGGTAAAAGCCCAATTTACCATACTGCAGAGAGAGGGTATGGTGAGATTGTGTTTGAGATATTATAAACCTGCGAGTCACTAGACTACTAAGGGCCTAATGGCAGAATGGCTTTGCTTGAAGTAGTTGTCAAAAGTATGTAGGGATCAACAAAAAGAATGTTGAAAAAGGAAGAGTATGAAAGAAGTCGGTGCAATTTAATCGAAGCAAATGATAGATTTGTAAAACTTCAGAACATTTTAAGACTAGAAAAAGCCAAAGAAGCCAATTTAATAGTAGCAACACTCATAGCTATAGTATCATTTGCAGCAGGATTCACCTTACCTGGTGGATACAAGAACAAAAAAGCGAATGAACAAGGGATGGCAGTATTAGCAAGAAAAACAACCTTTAATTATTATCATATCACTGATGCTATTGCATTAGTACTCTTCAGTTCTGCTGTATTCATTCACTTTGTATATAGAGCGTAAGCAAGAGAAGGATGTCGACATTTCTTAAATTGGTGGGAATACTCATCCTATTGCCATGGCATCAATGATTGTCACATTCACTACAAGCACCTTTGTTGTATTACCCCTTGGAGTAGCTACTTGTGCCATCATTAGCTGATTTTTCTTTCTTTATTTTTATCTACTGAAGCAATCATTTTCTTTCCACCCCATATGATATTTATAGGATAGATCAACTAGCCTTGAATTATATGTAAATAAAGTTGGTGAATCCTAATTAAATTTGCATGAATTAAAACCTAGTCTTTTTATATTTTCATTCTAGCTCCAGTAAAAACTATAGAAAAAAATGAGTTCGATTACAAATTTGAGATAAAATTTATGCCACTGGAGGTCCTAGTTAGATAAAAGATCCAATGACTTAATATAGTTATTCGGTAGGGTGCTTTTCTTTTCTGCGTTCTTTCAAAAAAAAATCATCAACTTAAACAAAAATTTTATGAGTTTTCAATCACACTGAGCTCTTCACTGTGTCACTCCATCTACTTAAAAAAAACTTATATCTTAAACAGGCAATTAGATTCAACATTCTAACTAAACAGAGTGTTGAATGGCAAAAATTGTTAAAATCTTAGTATAAGACAATTTAAAAATTGAATTAGTTGTTTAGAGACTTTGCGCTCTTATAGTTATATAAATATCAAATTGGATTAGTTAAAGTCCAATGGATTTTGGATATCAGAAAAAAATTATTATTATTATTTTTAAAAATTGAATAAAATAGAAAGTGAATTGAATTATTCTGCTTTTTTATTTTTCCTTATTTTGTCATTTTCTCTACAATGGCATCAGAGGGAATACTCATCAGATTATGAGTACAACATCTTTTTCCACTTGATTTTGTCAAACAACAAGGAAACCAACATTATCAAGCGATTTGAGAATTTTACACAATTAAAAATAGGAGATGGTGAAAGAAGCTTCGATCCGATCCACCTCATGCCTAGTTTTTTAATAGAATCACCAAGCAACAATGAAATCTATCTAAAAAGTCCTCGACCATTTCTTATAGCCAATCCATGCCAAATATTGCTTCAAAAAAGGTGTAAAAGTTAAAATCATGGAATTTTTATCTGATCCACTTATATATGCAATAAAAAAATTATATTAAATGCTAAAACATCTAATATTTTTACTTAAAAAATTAAAGGGGCTTCGACTCAAGATGTCGAGTAAAGATTAAAATATGGACTTCCTTCTATCTTTAGCTTCAACTTGATCATTACTGATAGATTCTACTACTAACCTTATAGTGGCAGAAAACATATAAATGAAAAAGCCAAGTCCGATGACATTAGTGGTGATGGCTAGCCACGGTGAAGGTACAGCTAAAACTGCATATGTGCCTGTAACAAATGCAACAACCATTGTTGCCATAGCTAACTGGATGAACCACAACCGTGATCATATCAACCAAAAGTATCTCATTCAATATCCTAGCATCACCATAATGAAGTGATTGAAGACAGAAGATGTAGAGAGCACCATGGCTAGGGCATCTGATATGACAAATGCTTTAAAAGTAGCATTTCTACTTAAAATTGGAGTTCCTTTTTCCAAATTATTTTCATCGCCTATGTAACCACCAGGCAAGGTGAATGCAGTTGCAAAGGTTACAGTAGCTATTAAGTCCTGCAACCACCAAATGGGAGTCTTTGGTTTTCTCGAATTCAAGTACTACCCATTCTTCTTCTTCTCTTCATTCTTGTATCCACTTTTCCTCCCAATTATCTCTAACTAGTTGTCCATATGGTCCAGTGCTAATATCTTCCATCCATACAAAAATTTCTGTCTGCAGCGTTCTTCAAATGTTAGTTTCAATTTTTCTAATTAATATATATATATATATATATCGAACATAATCGAGCCCCAGTGAGGGAGCGGAGCGAAGTGAAGTGGACTGAGCGAAGCGATCTCCAGTAGGATGCGTGGGGACGAGCAAGATCTTTAGGCCAACAAGAGTAGGAACTTTCTTTTTATAAGTGAATTCTTAAAGCTTGTACGCTCTGTTTAGTCTATGGAGTTACGTTCTCATTCCCTAATCGAAGCGATCTCCTAGTAGGGTGGGGGGAGTATAGGCCACTCAGCCAGATCTTACAATCTGTCTATGAGGCTCTCTGCCTGTTGGGAAATTAACAAAGTTCATGTAGTAGAATAATGTTTACATAGACAAAATAAAATAGTTACAAAAATAAATAAATAAATGGAGGCGGTTAAACCGGCCAACAGGTGAATAAAATAAGTGGTAAAATCTGCCTTAAAGAAATGACACCAAAATTTAATATGGTTCACCCTTAGTGTTGGGCTACATCCGTGAGAGAAATCTAAAAAATTCTTCCACTAAAAAAATAGTAGGTACAAAAGAAACTCTTCTCTAGATCAACACTAGAGGTACATAATAAAAGAGTTCTCACCAAAATAGTGGCACTCAAGGTGTTTCCTAAAACCTCAAAATCCTTAAAACTCTCTCACACTCATCAAAGCAAAATTGCTTTAGATACCTCACAAGCTCACTTCTCCCCTTTGCTTGTGTTGTTTATGTATTTTTTGTGTGTTTTGCCTCCCTTTGCGAATGGCTATTTATAGCCATTGTGCAAGAATTAAAAAAAATTAATTCTTATTCCACTAAGAGCACTTGCACCAAAAGCACCCAATCCACCAAGAGCACTTGCACCAAAAGCACCCACTCCACTAAGAGTACTTGCACCAAAAGCACCCACTAGTTGCCAATTTTTTTTATTAATGCTTTTGTGTGAAGGGACCTATAACAATTCTCCCCCTCCCGACTATATAGAGGTCATCACCATTCCGGCAGCTAATCAATATAATTCAAACTTCTCCCTTAGTAGAGTCTTCGTTAACATGTCTAATCCATTTTTATCCGTATGGATCTTCTCAAGCTGCAACAACTTCTTCTACAATACATTCCATATCTAGTGATATCTCACATTAAAGTGTTTTGACCTTTAATAAAAGGAGGAATTCTTACCAAGGTTAATGATACTCTAATTATCAAAAAATAGCTCATATCTGATCTACTGAAAACCATGTTCATTTAAGAACTTCTTCATCCATAACAACTATTTACAAGCTTCAGTTACTACAATAAATGTTGCTTTAATGGTAGACAAAGCAATACAATTTTGTAATTTTGATTTCCATGACACAGCTCCCCTAGTAAATGTAATCAGGTAACCTGAGGTTGATTTTCTCTAATCAACATCACCTGCTATGTCTACATCTATTTATCCAGCTAACATAAGTTTGGCATCTTTAAAACATAAGCATATTTTGGATGTTCCACGAAGATACCTGAAAATCCATTTAACTGCAGCCCAATGTTCCTTTCCAATATTTGAAAGAAACTGACTCATAACTCCAACTGAGTGTGTAATATTTAGCCATGTACACACCATGGCATACATCAAACTACCAACTGTTGAAGCGTATGGAACTCTATCCATCTCTTCCTTTTCCTTATCAGTGGAAGGGCTTTGCTGATAAGTCAATCTAAAGTTATTAGCAAGAGGACAGCTAACAGCTTTAGCATTATACATGTGAACCTCTGAAGTATCTTCTCAATGTACTTCTCTTGTGACAACCACAGTTTTTTGACGCCTCTGTCTCTGATAATTTTCATGCCAAGAATATGCTTTGTTGGTCCCAAGTCTTTCATGGCAAAAGACTTACTCAACAGCTTTTTTAAGTTGTTGATTCTAGAAACATTCCTACCAACAACATGTCATCCACACAGAGCAATAACACAATAAAATCATCATCAGAGAATTTTTAGATAAAAACACAATGGTCTGAAGTGGTCTTTTTGCAGCCTTGCTCCCTCATAACAGACTCAAACTTCTTATGTCATTGTCTCGATGTTTGTTTCAAGTTGTATGAGATTTTCTTCAATCTACAAATATAGTCTTTTGAAACCCTTTGTCTACTTCATGAATATTTTTTCTTCCAAATCACCATGAAGGAAGGCAGGTTTAACATCCATTTGCTCGATCTCCAGATCAAAACTTGCTGCTAAACCTAACACAATACGAATGGATGTCATCTTCACGACTAGAGAGAAAATTTCATCAAAGTTTATACCCTTTCTTCGGTTGAATCCCTTCACAACCAGTCTAGCTTTGAATCGTGGCTGGAGACTTTGTTCTTCATGCTTGATCCTGAACACTCACTTATTCTTCAAGCTCTCTTGCCTTCAAGCAACTTCACCTGCTTAAATTGTTGGGTTTTGTGATACAAAACGTAGAAAAAAATTAAAATTTTGATCATAAACCTGAACTAGGATCTATGTAATTTGATTAAGCGATTGATTTAGGATTTTTAAAAACCTTACCACAAACATGAGAAGAGGCAAGATTGCTGGAAGGGAAGGAGGGGGTTCACTCCGGTGGCACCCTACCTTGAGCTTTTTTTTCTTTAATTTTCTAGGCCTGATTGAGATGTCTCCAAATGAATATGTCCTCCACAAGTATCCATAAGAACAACCTTTAATCAAAATAAATGTGTGCTAGTACCTTTTCTTTATTGTCTCACAACTCAAGAACTAAAACTCTATGTTTCATTTTCTTATAGGAGAGAAAACAAATTTAGGCGGCAAAAGTAAAATTATATGAAACCCTAGAGAATATGTTATATTTATAGACCTCTCAATTAGGGTTTCATTTACCAAAACGAATTTTTGGTAATTTCTCACTTACCAAAATATTTTTGGTATATTCCATTTATTCCAATTCTGATTTTATTTAAATACCAAATCAAAAATAGTTCCCTATTTATTTAAGATAACCATTACATTAAATAAATATATATATATATACACACACACACGAATATATTTATTTATTTCCACAGAGCTTTAATGGGCTTGGTAAACCCATATTTGTTTTGGGCTTGTTCTAAATGTGTAACCCTATAGGTTCACATGACATTGGCAGCATGGTTTTAAATAATGACCGTTACATTATGTAACGGCCATTATTTCTAGGTTTTTTAGGTACCGGTTACATTATTCACCATTATATAACGGTTATAAATAAATGTACAGGTAACGGCCATTACGACCATTGTTTAGTCATGGTTGTTACCCACTGCGATAGTCCGTGAAATAACTATTATTATTATTATTATTATTATTATTTGAATGATATGTGTATAATATAAATTTCTCATTTTTTATATTTTTAACAAATTTCACGAAATGTATTATTAGTAATTTTTATTTTTATTTTATTCATTTATTATTTTTATTAAACCGACCAAACTGATAATCCAAATCGAATCCAAAAATCATTGATTTGGAATTTTGGATAATTTTTAATGGTATTTGGTTTGGTTAAGACTTAAAAGTTCTTATATTTGAAAATTGACTTTATTGGTTCAGTTAGAAATTTATACTTTAAACCGATCAAACCGAACTATGAACACCCCTAATATAAGGCAACAACAATTATTTGTACAAAAAGAAGAGATTGTATGGCAAAAAAAAAAATTCTAATGATGACAAAAGATGAAACATTTGTAGGAGGAAATGAAACATTATACTTTTTGACTACCATATAGTCGTATATGATAGAGAACAATTATTTGTATGTCTATATACTTATTATTTTTTCAATAATAGAGAAGAGAATCTTATAATTTGTTTGCACCTCCTATAGCCTATATGCACCATTCTCATGAAGATGAAAATGCATCTTCTTTTATATCTCATAGGCACTCTTTTTGATGTTATTTTATATATGTTATCTTTTCAATATTTCTTTTATTTTGTACTTTTTATGAACTTTATGGTATTATGTGTATAATTATGATGTGAAACAATATATTAGTTAATAGATTTATAGTAGTATATGTATAATTATCATGTGAAACAATATAAATAATGTTTGTTATATTGCAGTTATGCTTATGAAAGTGTTGTATGCTTATTTTTCATGAATACCTTAACAATATATTCCAAACGTTTTACAATTTTTCAAAAAAAAATTTTGGCTCGACAGGCAGTTATAGTTATTTATCACCGTGATAGGTCCATTATCGTTACCGTTACACGTGACCATGATTGTGGCCATTACTGTTATTTGAATCCTTGGTTCGCAGTGGGCCTGGAATCCCTATTTAGGCCTATAAGTCATAAGTGGTCTCTAGCAAGACATTATGACTACCCAAGTCATGTGAAGGCCAATAATCCGACATAACCTAATTTATAGTGAATAATGTAATCCTTTTTTCACACGATATCTTGATTGAATATAAGGCATAGTTTCTATCGTCCTTATACAATTCAAAAATATTATTTCTTGATTCCAAATAGACTGAGAATGATAACTCTTTATCAATTCACTTTAGCATAGCCATGCATTTTTCTCAGTCTATCTTATCATGGGGCCCATAGATATCTTACTCAGATTAAATGAGGGACAAATTCCTTCTCAATCACTCATATCCCTCACATAACTCATTTCATATCCAATAACAATCTATTTCATTATCCTGTTAAAGGCAATGTTAGATTGTGTCAAAATACAAAATAGTTATGTAGAAATCCATGGTGATTTCAAGGTCAGAGGACTGAATCAATATTGTTGTGATGAGAATTACTTATGACAATTATCTATATAGTATTCTCATAGCGGGTCAATCTGGTACATCATTTCTCAAACAAGTACCTATGAGTTGACTTAATATCTCATATTCATGATTAGTAAAACATAATCATCTATCAACATCATACTAGCCTTAATTCATTATTATGACTAGGGATAATTTGAATAGAACTCATATTTGATCTAATGGTTTTACGATCAAGTCACATACTTGATGACCTTAGAAAGAATTGATTATTCAATTAATTATCATAACATAAACTGATAATGAAAATGCCTCTTTATTAATAAAATGATAAAGTCAAAACATAGTCATACATGATTGACCTAGTGCATATCACTAACATAAATGTCTTGTTCTCATGTAGAGACTTTATCTTATCCTGCATGGCTTCAAAACATCTCTACTTGTGTTCATTATGTAAGCTTATTCAATGCTTTCTAGCTCTCCCCATCAGTTAGTAACACAAATTGGTCTTTAGGATATCTGATAGAAGGTTGTCTGATTCTATCAGACCTCCTCAGTGGTACTGGAGAAGCCTCATCTGCTGGTGGTTGATCATGAACACCATCATCATCATTTTCATATGGAATCTCAATGGGAGCATCTTCATCACCTACATTTGGAGGAATAACTTTATCTTCATCTTGAAATTCCTTTAGCATCGTTGTTGGAGGAGCTAGCTTCAAATTTGAATCATCATCAAAGCTGGAGATGTTCTTCTCAACTCTGGCAATATCGTTGATTGTCTTATCTTTAATAAATATAGCATCATAACTTCTAACAAGCTTATTCTATATTGGATCACAAAATCTATAGCCAATTTGATATTGACCATAGCCAATGAATACGCAATGTCGTGTCTTACATCAAGCTTAGACCTTTCATCCTTAGGAATATGCACAGAGGCTTTGCATCCAAAAACCCGCAGATGAAAATAGGAAACATCTTTTCTTGACTACACCATCTCTAAAGTGTCAGACTCTAGAGGAACACATGGTGAAAGATTCAGCACATGCACTACTGTAAGTACAACTTCACCCCAAAATGTCTTAAGTAGCTTTAACTGTGAGAGTAGAGATCTGACTCTCTCCATTAAAGTCATGTTCATCCTCTCAACTAAACCATTCAACTGCGACGTCTTTGGAGGTGTCGTTTGATGTTGAATACCATGGTCTTTGTAATAAGCATCAAATGGTCTAAAATACTCTCCAGCGTTGTCTGTTCAGATGTATTTCAGCTTCTTACCAGTGTGACATTCCTGAAAGACATTTAGCACCTGATCCTTTGACTTCAAGGTGTATGCCCACATCTTTTAAGAATGTTCATCAATGAAAATCACAAAGTACTAAGAACTACCAAGTGACTTTGGCATTGGCCCACATAAGTCTGAATGAATCAAATCCAGTACATTCTTCATTCTAGAAGGGGAAGAGCTCTTGAAAGCAACTCTGTTTTGCTTTCCTGCAAGATAATTGACACATTTCTCCAGATGCACAAGATATATTCCATATAACACATTTTTCTTGGCCAGTATTGTCATCCCTTTCTCACTTATGTGGCTAAGTCTTTTATGTCATAGCTCAACTGTACTGTCTTTCTTCATAGCATTTGCCATGTCTTTGGAGATATTTGCATGCATCAAATATAGTATTAAGTTCTTTTTACCTCTAGCCACCACCAGCGAGCCTTTGTGAGTTTTCATTGGCCGTTATGGAAGGTGTTGCATAAACTTTCATCATTAAGTTTGCCTGTTGAGATCAAATTCAGGCAAATATCTAGAATATGCTTAACATTCTTCAAGACTAGTCTTATGCCATTCTCCATTTCCAAATACACATCTCCTTGACCAATAACTCTTGTTCGATTGCCATTTTTCATCTTTACAAATCCAGAATCTCTTGGAATGTAGGATGAGAATAATTCTCTACGAGATGTAGCATGAACAGAAGCACCACTATCAATCACCCAGCTGGTCTCATGGGTAATAAGATTAATAGTATCATCATAAAAAATGACATTGAATTCCCCGAGAATATTTGCCTCATCATCATCACTGCTGTCATATTTCTTCACATCTTTGCCTCCATTCTTGCCTTGGTCCTTGTTCAATTTTCAATAGAACATCTTGATGTGCCCTTTCTTTTCGCAGTAATGGCATTCAACATTAGCATACTTGTTTGACTTTCCTCTGCTCTTATCTCTTTGCTTTGAGCTTCGAGTCTCACTTCTCCCCCTGGAATTTACAACAAGGATATCTGATAATATTGAAGAGGCACCCTTTGATCTGTGTCTCATCTCTTCATTCAGAATACCACTTTTGACAAATTCCATATTCACTATATCGTTTGGTGCAGAGTTTGTAAGTGAAATCTTCAAAGTCTCCCACGACTCTGGCAGAGAAGCCAACACCATAAGAGCAAGAATTTCATTGTCAAAATTTATGCCCATACCCGGTAATTGATCCATGATCCCTTGCATTTCATTCAAGTGATCAGCAATAGAAGAACCTTCCCAATATTTTATCTACGTTAATTTTGTCAGATAAAATAATTTATTGTTTTCGGTCTTTAAAGTGTATAGCTCTTCAAGTTTGCTCCACAATGTTTGTGCATGAGTTTCATTACAAATGTGGTTGTACACATTATCTTCAATGAACTACCAGATGAAGCCACACACTTGCTCATGCTCAAATGTCCATTCCTCATCCGTCTTGACTTTGGTTTTATTGTAGCAAAAACCAATAGATGCATCTTTATCACAAATAAGAGATCCTTCATCTTGTTTCTCCATATGTGGTAATTCATGCCATTTAAACTAAACATCTTGCTAGTCTTAGCCTCCATTATTGCAGTATTTAATAATGCCTCCAGAACAAGAACCAGAAACTCTAATACCACTTGTTGGAAAATTAACAGAGTTGATGCAATGGAATCATTTTTACAGAGAAAAAATAAAATTATTTTAGAAATAAATTAAATAAATGGAGGCAGTTAAACCAGCCAATGGGTGAATAAAATAGGTGATAAAACCTATTGTATAAAAATGACACCAAAATTTAACGTGGTTCACCCTTAGTGTTGGGCTATGTCCACGGGAAAAAATCCGAAAACTTTTTCCACACTATAAAAATAGTAGGAAGAAAAGAGAGTCTTCTTTAGATAAACATTAGAGGTACACAATAAAAGAGTTCTCACAAAAATAGTGGCACTCAAGGTGTTTCCCAAAATCCCAAAATAATTTTCTCACTATTTTGTCACTCACCCTTTGAGAAAAATTTTCCAAATCCTTAAAACTCTCGCACACTCATCAAAGCAAAATTGCTTTGGCTACCTTACAAGCTCACTTCTCCTATTTGCTTGTGTTATTTGTATATTTTTGGTGTGTTTTTCCTCCCTTTGCAAATGGCTATTTATAGCCATTTTGCAAGAATTAAAAAAAATTAACTCTTATTCCACCAAGAGCACTTGCACCAAAAGCACCCACTCCACTAAGAGCACTTGCAGTAAAAGCACCCACTAGTTGACAATTTCTTTTATTATCATAACACCGCCTCCAACGGAATGAACACATTGTCAAAGAACATGCCAATTTGTTCCTGCCCATTTTCGAGCCCTCAGTACAGTAGAGATACTCGTGAACCGGCATCTGGGTCTCCTTCGGCTTCGGGAGACCTAAAGGTCCCACTTATCCCCATGCATCCTATCGGGAGATCGCTTCGATCAGTCCACTTCACTTCGCTCCGCTCAATATATATATATATATATATATATATATAGAGCAATGAGCACTGTTTGATTGCCTAATACATCAACAGGTATTTTTGTTTAAGTACATTAATGCCTTAACGATCCTATTTGTACTTTATGATGCTATAACATCTGTCACGTAAAAAGCTTTAATTAGTTAATGATATACATATGCTTAATTATTATGTTAAAAAAAATTCAAGAAATGACTATTGCATTTGAAGCATTAACAAAAATATAAGCCTACTTTATGTTATGCTGAAATATTTTGTTAATGATATATATTGAGATGATATCAAGAATTAAATTCTAAATATAATAATCATAGTCTATATGTTAAGTGAACCTAAAAAATGACTTTAAAATCATTAATAATTTTCTTGGAAAAAAGTTTTAATAACAGAGGTTATATCTATGTTGTACATGTGTAGATAAGCATTACAATAAGATCATGTTACACAAAATTATGTAAAGATTTAATTAAACAAATGAATAAAAAGAACTAGAATACCTCGTATATGTAATATTGGTAACTTAATGTGATTGAAGAAAATTTTATGGTGGAAAAGTATAAAATGTAATATATTACTATCTTTCTCAATTTTTAGTTTATAAATTAATTGTGATGATAAATTACCTTTCTTGGTGGTTATAACGATGAGAGGACTGCAATATTAATAAGAAATGCATCCTTCATGGGCTTTCTTGCCACATATAGTATCTTATCATGTTTTTTTTTTTGGTCAAATTTAGAGTAAATTACATTTTCTTTCTATATTTTGTCACATTACACAACTTCATTCCTGATATTTCAAAAAATATTTATTCGTCTCTAATATTTGCTTTTTTTAGCACTCATTAGTCCTTCTATTGGAATGAAATAGTATAAGAAAAAGCAAATGTTAGGGATGAATAAGTATTTTTTTCAAATGTCAAGGATGAAGTAGTGTAATATGACAAAACACAGGAGAAAAAATATAATTTACCCTCAAATTTAACTCAACATTTTTAAATACTTTTTTTTGAAAATTAATTCCATTAAGAAGGAAACAAGAAACTAGTAGAGCTAGCTACAAACGATAGCAACAAAATTAGGCTAAACAGAGTTAGTAGAAGTGGATGCCAAAACTGGGCAAACATAAGCACCTGAGCACAAAAATAAAAAATAGGGGATATAACAACAGGGGATAAAACCAAGGAAAACAAACAGAAGAAGAGACTACGAATCAAATCCCCAGAGCATCCTTCAACAACAGTTCAGGAATCTTAGGGTGAATATAAGCACTTATAAGACCATGCTGAAATTGGTCAGCATTAGCAGCTACCCAATGTGCCACCTTATTTGCTTCTCTCTTGACATGAGTGATGTGCGCATTATTTACGTATTTTAGAGTTGAATTTTAATAAATTTTAAATAGGAAATAATTTAATTTAAATAGTTTTTGGGTCTAATTAGTAGTATGTTTAGTAATTAGTATTTGATTAGGATTTTTATTATTACTTGTCTATTTAAGAAGATATAATTAGTTTTTAATTAATGTTTATCTTTTGTTTGTAGGTGGACCCGCCAATTAAGAAAAAAAGAAAAAAATTAAAGTTGAATTGTCAAAACTTCCAAAAGCTTCAAGCTTGCAAGCCGAATTATATTTGGAGAATGAAGAGGCCGTGTGAAGATAAAAGAAGTCTCCTATTTTGCAAATTAAGAAGATTTGAGACCAACTAGGTCTCTTTCTAACCCTAGTTCTATATAAAGGAAATTAAAACATCTTTTGAGAACAAAGAGGAATGAACAGAGAGGAACAGACAGAGAGGAACGAATGGAGATGACAAAGAAGAGTGAAGGATTTGACAATTGTTTATCAACTTTTCATCTTTCTGTTTTTCTTAATATTTTGTTCATGGATTTCTCTATAGCCATGCGCGGCTAATTTTATTTTAGAATCTTGGTTAGGAGTAGCTATTCCATTACATGAATTGAACACAAGCACTTATTTGATTTGAATTTCAGTTAATTCTTAGTGTTGTAATATTGTCTAGTTATCATTCCAGGCCTGTTTGATTGCTTGTTTGTGGATAAATTCACCAACGAGAGTTAGGAGAATTTATTAGCTTAAGAACACTTAGAACTTGGATCTCTCGACCACGAGAGTAGGCGAGCTCTTCGGGGAGTCATGACAGTTTAATCATGGTAACAAATTAATTGCTAAAAATCTTAATGAGCTAGGATTAACTTATTAATCGCGGGAGTAGGTTAGATTTTAATCCTTGCATGCTTAATTGAACTTGAGAGAGTCTTTAGGTAATTTAGAGCAATTACCCTTAACTGAATTCAAAAGATTATTTATTTTATAATGTGTTCAAGATTAGAATGAAATAGTGAAACTAAACCTAGATTCTAAGCATTAAATATTTGATTTCAGTTTAGTTTATTTAGTTATTACTTATATTTTATAATTGCTCAACTTCTTTTACTCGGTTTGCTAGCTAAGTCATAGGTAAAAATAATTGGTAGTCAATATACAGTCTTCGTGGGAATGATATCTTAAGTGCTACAATCACGACTCGTGCGCTTCCGAGTTTTGAGAGCGACAATTTTTTGGCGCCGTTGCCGGGGACTGGCAATATTGATATTTATTCAATTTTTACTTTTCTTAAACTACTAGTTTTTATTTCCTTCGAATTTATTTTCTTTCCCTTTATTTTCAAGTACTTTATAGTGTATGAACACTCGGTCTCAGGGAGCTAATTTGGAAGAATTTAATCCTGAAATCGAAATGTCTTGTAAAAAGAATCGAAAGGAAAAACGTAAAAAAGACAAGAAAATTATGGCCGAAGACCAAGCAACACAGCAAATTAGGAATCATTCTCTCTAAGAGTATACAATGCCTAATCCAAGCAATAATTTGAGTAGCATTGTGAGACCAACAGTGGACGCTAATAACTTCGAGATCAAACCAGCGATTATCCATATTATTTCACAATTTCAGTTCAGGGGTCTCCCAAGTTAAGATCCAAATGCTCATCTAGCTCAATCCTTGGAAATTTGTGATACCTTCAAGATGAACGGAGTTGGTCCGGATGCAATCAAACTCAAATTATTTCCTTTCTTTTTGAGAGATAAAGCTAAGTTGTGGTTGAGTTCTCTTGCACCAAAATCGATCACTACTTCGGATGTATTGTCTAAAGCATTTTTAAGCAAGTATTTCCTACCAGGCAAGACGGCAAAATTCGGACAAGAGGTTACCAGTTTTACCCAGTACAGTGGTGAATCTCTTTATGTGGCTTAGGAGAGATATAAGGACTTGCAGAGATAGTGTCCTCATCATGGGGTTCCACAGTGGTTACTTATCCAAACCTTTTATCAAGGGCTCACCGAACCAATGTGGATTACCATTGATGCTACAACTCAAGGCTCCTTTATGAACAAAACACCCGAAGATGCCTACAACTTGCTGGAAACCATGGCGTCCAATAACTATCAGTGGCATGGAAAATGAAGTGTACCAAGGAAAGTCACAGGATTTCATGAGGTGGATAGTTGGAACCTCCTTAATGCCAAGATTTATATGCTCACTAAAAAGCTAGAGGCGACTACAAAGATTTCCAATCCCATGGCTATGTATTCCTATGAACATTGTAGAGGAGGACATGCATCTTTCGAATGTCAGTGAGGTTTTTCTCAGGATTCCTCTATTGAGTAGTTAAACACATTCAACAATTTCTAGAGAAATCAAGGGAATCCTTACTCTAATACTTATAATCCAGGCTGGCGAAACCATCCAAATTTTTCATGGTGTAACCAAGGAGGAGTGCAAAACAATAATCCATGTTTCAAACAAACCCCTCCTGGATTTCAGTAGAAGATAACCTTCCCTCAACAATAGAAACCAAAGTCCAACCTTGAAGTCATGATGGAAAAGTTCCTCAAAGATCAAGAGAGGTATCAAAAAGACTAAGAGGAGTAACGTGAAGCAATAAAAAATTTGACTTCTCAAGTGGGACAACTTTATGCCCACAATAAGATGCTGGAAAATCAATTCGCAGCTTAAGCCTCAGGATCAAAGCAGGGTAGAATATTTCCTAGTCAACCACAAAATCCTAGGGAGCAAGCTAAGGTGGTTATACTTAGAAGTGGTAAGCAGTTGACTGTCGATGAGACCAAAAATAATGATGTAGAAATTGCTTATGACCTGGAGAAGGAGAAGGTTGCACAAACACAGGAAAAGAATGAGTAGAAGAAAGACCCGCCACCCTTGGTACCACCATTGCCATTTCCACAAAGGCAGCAGAAATCCAAACTAGACAGGCAATTTGAAAAGTTCATGAAATCATTCCAGCAGCTTACACTCAACATACCTCTCCTGGATGTGATAAATACCATGCCTGCATATTCAAAGTTTTTGAAGGACATCATCTCAAACAAGAGAAAATGGAAAGATCATGAGACTATTCCCATTAAGGAGGAATGCAATGTTGTTATTCAAAATAAGCTTCCTCAGAAGCTTAAGGATCCAGGGAGTATCACTATCCCTTGTACCATTGGGAATGAATTTATAAGTAAATCCCTTTGTGATCTTGGTGCAAGTGTGAGTATAATTCCTCTCTCTTTTTGCAGGCGTCTCAATATTGGTGAACCTTAACCAAAGACAGTATCCTTATAGCTTGCGGACAGATCAATCATTTATCCTTATGGCATTCTGGAAGACGTCTCAGTAAAAGTTGGTGACTATTATGTTCCAGGAGACTTCATCATCTTGGAGATGGAAGATGATCGCCGCATTCTGATCATACTTGGATGACCTTTCCTTGCCACAACAAGAACAATCATTGATGTAAATAGAGGAAAGATACTTTTGGAAATTGGAGACAACAAGGTGGAATTTGATGTTTTCAAAATGGCAAAACAATCCTCAACAATGAGATCCTATTTCAAAGTTGATGCGATCCAAAGCTGTGTGAAAGAAAACTTGGAAAAATAACTCACTGATGATCCCCTAGAAGCATGCTTGATCCATGATAATTCAGAAGATGAACTTGACAAGGAAGTGGTAATGTATGAACATTATCTCAGTGTAAATCCTGCATTAAATAAGCAAAGATCAGTCAGGTATGAGCCTTTACCTTCTACTTTAGAAAGTCTTGGTAAGATTGAAGAGCAGTCTGCACCTAAGGTAGAGCTCAAAACTCTTCCTTCTTCTTTGAGGTATGCATTCCTTGGCCCTGATTCTACATATCCTATCATTGTGAATACTAAGTTGACTAATGAACAGGTAGACAAATTGCTTAGGAGAATTAGACCTCATAG
Source organism: Mallotus repandus (assembly GCA_949671775.1). NCBI lineage: Eukaryota > Viridiplantae > Streptophyta > Magnoliopsida > Malpighiales > Euphorbiaceae > Mallotus > Mallotus repandus. The sequence continues at coordinate 5,066 of CATIWM010096322.1, read as the reverse complement.
AAAGATCATAGGTTACACCATAGATGACCTGAAGGGGATTAGTGCTTCAATATGCATGCATAGGATTCACATAGAAAATGATGTTAAACCCACCATAGAACATCAAAGAAGGTTAAATTTTAACATGAAAGAGGTGGTTAAAAATGAAATTGTAAAGTTGCTTGATGCATGGATTATCTATCCTATTTCGGATAGTAAATGGGTTAGTCCAATCTACGTTGTCCCTAGGAAAGAAGGTATGACAGTTGTGCAGAATGAGAACAATGAATTGATCCCAACTAGGACTATCACAAGGTGGCGAATATGCATTGATTATAGGAAGTTAAACAAAGCCACAAGGAAATATCACTTCCCTTTACCCTTCATTGATCAACTTTTAGAAAGGCTTGCAAACCACTCATTCTTTTGTTATTTAGATGGTTATTCAGGTTTCTTTCAAATTCCCATCCATCCTAATGACCAAGAGAAAACCACATTTACATGTCCCTTTGGAACATATGCATATAGGAGAATGCCTTTCAGGTTGTGTAACGCACCTGCTACTTTTCAGAGATGCATGATGTCTATATTTTCTAATTTTGTTGAGGACATAATGGAAGTTTTCATGGATGATTTCTCTGTGTATGGTTCTTCATTTAATGCATGTTTGGATAACCTTTCTAAATTGTTGCAGTATTGTGAAGAGACTAACCTAGTCCTTAATTGGGAGAAGTGTCATTTTATGGTGACAAAAGCGGTGGTGCTTGGACATATCATATCTGAGAATGGCATTGAAGTGGATAAGGCTAAAGTTGCAGTGATAGAAAAACTCCCACCTCCTACCTCTGTTAAAGGAATACAGAGTTTTCTAGGACACGCTAGGTTCTATCAGCGTTTCATCAAGGATTTTTCCAAAATTGCTAAGCCTTTAACTAATTTGCTTGCCAAGGATGTTCCTTTTGAATTTACAAATGATTGTCTGCATACTTTCCATAGGTTGAAAGAAGCTCTTGTTTCAGCACCTATTTTACAGCCACCGGATTGGAGCCTTCCTTTTAAGATAATGTGTGTTTTACAGCCGCCGGATTGGAGCCTTCCTTTTAAGACAAACAAGCCTATGCTATCTACTATATCAGCCACACTCTTGATGAAGCTCAACTGAATTATGCAACAATAAAAAAGGAACTTCTAGCAGTGGTGAACGCTATGGACAAGTTTTGTTCATACTTGGTTGGAAGCAAAGTGATTGTCTACACAGACCATTCAGCCTTAAAGTATCTCTTAGCAAAGAAGGATGCCGAACCAAGATTCATCTGTTGGATCCTTCTTTTGCAAGAATTTGACTTGGAGATTCGAGATCGTAAAGGGATAGAGAATTTAGTTGCAGATCATCTTTCTCGCCTGGAATAGAGTGTTAATCCTGAACCCCCTCCTATCTTAGATGACCTTCTAGGAGAGCAGCTCATGAGAGTCCATCACAGAGATCCCTAGTATGCTGATTTTGTGAACTTCATTTCTTGCAGGGTCCTTCCACCTGACATGGATTACCATCAAAAGAAGAAGTTCCTCTGGGACTCTAGGCAATACTTTTGGGATGAGCCTTACCTATACAAAAAATGTGGGGATGGATTGCTACAGAGATGCATTCCAGATGAGGAAACATCAAATGTCCTCATGCACTGTCACTCGCTTGAGTGTGGCAGACATGCGAGTTCAACCAAAACTGTAGCTAAAGTGCTTCAGAGCGGGTTTTATTGGCCCTCTCTCTTTAAGGATGCAAGGCAATTCATAATCCAGTGTGATTGTTGTCAAAGAACGAGAAACATTAGCAGATGGAATGAAATGCCACTCACCAACATCATTGAGATCGAATTATTTGATGTATGAGGGATTGATTTCATGGGACCTTTCCCAAGCTCCTATGGAAATAAGTACATACTGGCTGGAGTTGATTACTTTTCCAAATGGGTTAAAGCAATAGCTTCACCAACCAATGATGCTAAAGTGGTTGTAAAGTTTCTAAGAAGAAATGTGTTCGCTCGATTTGGTACCCCGAGAGCTATAATCAGTGATGGCGGTTCTCACTTTTACAATCATCAATTTGTATCTCTGTTAGCAAAATATGGGGTCAAGCATAAGGTAGCTACACCATACCATCCTCAAATAAGTGGACAAATGGAAATGTCAAACAAAGAACTGAAAGCTATTCTGGAGAAGACAGTCAATGCTTCGAGAAAGGATTGGTCCATTCAATTAGATGATGCACTTTGGGCATACAGAACAGCCTACAAAACTCTAATAGGGACTTCACCATTTAAATTGGTTTATGGGAAATCCTACCATCTTCCAGTTGAGTTACAACACAAAGCATTTTGGGCTACTAGGTTTCTAAATTTTGATCAGGCGAAGGCTGGTGCTAAAAGACTACTTCAATTGAATGAACTTGAAGAATTTTGACTTGATGCATATGAGAATGCCAGGATTTACAAAGACAAAACAAAAAGGTGGCATGACAAAAAATTGCAAAAGAAAGAGTTTCAACCAGGAGATTTAGTGTTGCTGTTTAACTCCCGATTGAAGCTATTTCCAGGAAAATTAAAATCTCGATGGTCTAGACTGTTCAGAATCACACAAGTTTTTCCTCATGGAGCATTCAAACTTGTCAACCGAGCAAATGAAGCTTTTAAGGTCAATGGGCAACATCTTAAGCCCTACTTTATGGTGGAAGCTAGACTGAAGAGTGTCTCTTGTACACTCATGGAGCCAATACCCTGATTTCAACAAAGGGATAGTCGAGCTATTAACTTTAAACTAGTGCTAATTGGGAGGCATCCCAATTGATTTTCTCTTAAATATTATTTTATTTTTATTTTAATTTCTATTTTCAGTTTTTAATTACTCTTTCTCTCTTTCATAGGTCGAGAATTGCTAAGTAAAGGTTTGAGGTTTACAGATTATAGGAATAGAGTTGTGATTACACAGGTTCTACAATCAAGGTACGTGACACTGACTAACATATTCATGCAATTGACACGATTTTGTGTCACAACATTGGCAAGTCATGACTATGTCGTGTCTCGCACCATAAATTTTCACAGAATATTGCACGACCAGAGTCCACGGCATGTTCAAAGCCGTGATTTTTACTGCCCATGAAGACACAGCTTGAAGCCATGTCATCCTCATCTAAGAAGCCATGCAAACCATAATAAAACATGGCTTGAAGCCATGTAACTCCTTGTCAAGCATGGCTTCAAAGCCATGCACACTAGCCCATCACATTGCTTGAAGTCGAGTGAGACTTACCAAAGCACGGCTTTAAGCTGTGCAACCATACCTATCATACGGCTTGAAGCCGTGTTATCCACATCACATGCACAACTTCAAGCCGTGCAATATATGCTTTCACACGGCATGAAGCCATGTCACATATTACATGCATAGCTTCATGCCGTGTGACCATTTTCAAACATACATGGTTTAGACACCATGTTTCCATTTTCTTTACATGGCATAAAAAGTTGGTCCCACGACACATGGTCACGGCATTACAACCTACATGGTTTTGGACACCTACCCCGTGTACTTCTTATTCTTATATGCATCTTCATCTTTTCTTCTCAATTTCTTTTTTTTCTCCTTTCAATATTTTCTTTCCCATTTTCTTCTTAATATCCTTTTTTTTTCTCTCAACTCCTGTCGGCCTTTTTCTTTTCTATTTCTTCCATATACATCTCTATTTTCTTTTTTTTTAATCTCTGTCATGGGAAAATCTAAAGACTCGGGGAAAGGTAAAGCTTCATCTTCATCAAGAAAAAGGACTCAAGCAACAACATCACCTCCACCTTCTCGAACAACTCGAGCAACTGTGCCTTCCATTCCTTCTTCTTCACGTTCTGCTCCAGAAGCTCCAACTGGTTTGACTCACCCTTTGCTTCAGTTCATGAATCCAGATTTTAGAAATGCCTGTGCTACTTTGTTTCCCCTTCATGTCCACCCTTCATATCATATTATGTTAGGGGACCTAGCTAGTATAGGATTACATGATAAAATTTTAGGGATGATTAATAATGTGCGGTGGAAAAATTTTGTGCGAATTGAAGAACCTGTTTTTCATGAATTATTTCTAGAATTTCTCTCCACATTTACATTAAATTCCAGTGACCCTGTTGATTACATAAATAAGAGAGAAGAGTTTTTTCAATTAGGAGGCAAGAAATTCTATTTGTCCTTGAATAAGTTTGCTGTCCATTGTGGTTTTTATGATAGTTTGTCTGTCACTAGTGGTACCTTTAATCGATCACTATCTATTCATGAACTTGTGCCTTACCATTAGTATTGGAGAGAAATAATTCATGCAGATGCAGCATAGAAAAATTATGATCCTAGGCTTTGCAAGAGCACTAATATCGCTAGGCTTAAACTACGATACTTGTAACGCTTAATTGCTGGCACTATACGTGATCGGAGAGAGAGTATAGGTTGTGTCTCTCAGAGGGATTTATTTTATCTTCGCTGTTTGGATAAAGGTATTGTGCCTCATTTAGGACTTGGATTTGCTTTTTACATGGATAATATGTCGAGGAAATCTAAGGGCGCTTTGTGTGATGGTTCCTATATTACTAGGCTAGCCAAGAATTTAAGGTTTTTTTATTCCATTCCTAACCTCACATAGTTATGCACTACATTGCCTTTTAATATTGCTGTGTTGAGAAAGATTAGGGTAGTCACTATTCGGGATGGTCAGTATGTTTTGGTCACTACTCCAGCTGAGCTCGATGCTCAGGAGCCCCGTCCTCGATGTACCGCTACACCTCAACCTCCACATGATACTTCCGCTGCTGAGCCTACCTCTCATGATGTTGGCCCTTCATCACACACTGCGGGACCCTCTACTTATTCCTTTCCTCCCCATCTTGAGGCCACTCTTCAGTACCACACGGATCTTATGCATTGGCTTGTAGATGGCCTTTCACGGCTTTGCCAAATCCAGGGTCTTCCTCTCCCTCCACGACCTGTTTTTCCTACTTCCACCACTGTTGTAGCTACTAAGGAGCTTCCTGATGTCGATGATTCTTTAGATGACA
>CATIWM010096317.1:0-21187 GCA_949671775.1 Mallotus repandus | reverse complement strand
CTATAAAAATATTTTTACTCCCTAAAAAACTTATTCTTAGTATACTAAAAGTATTTTAAAAATATTAAAAAATTAAATAAGTGTAATAAATGTTACTAAGGATGACATAAGAAAGCAAAAGATAATATTCTCTTAGATATATAAAAATGAGAGATAAATAATTTTTTTTTAAATATGACTGTTAAAAAGGAATGGATAGAGTAGTATATATTACAGAGAGAAGAACATTACTAAGTATGGGGAAAAAAAAAGTTGGTGTCATCGTGGTGATAGTAAAACTTTGGGCTAAATTGACACACAGTGACATTAATAAGAGGACAAGAGGCATAAAGGCAATGACTCCCAACCAACAAGCAGATTGAACTAAATAATTGAGGGATGCAATCTCATAACTCATACAGCTATGAATTAGTTTGGAAAGTTGCATAAATTTAGAAACTAGCTGAGCTGTATGTACTCATTCTTATTAATTCCTATTCCTTTCTTAGCCCGAGCGAAAATGGAATGGACTCAATAATATTAGATGAATTGATAGTGTTAATTAAATTAATTTGAAATTTTGAAAATAAAAATTAATATTTATAATTTCATTCAAAACATCTATCAGCTCCAAATTCTCCCATTAACTCGTCAGCTCCCATATCGCCCATTGATCCATTGGCTCTTCTTCATCATGAGGGACCGTCATCTCAAATCCCTCTCTCTGGAGTCGCACAAGGATGGGCGACCCGAGGCACAAGCTTTCCTTATTATGCTCCTTTGCATCATATCAACATACCTATCCCTTTTGTGCCTTTCCTAAGTCTTTCAGGAACCCCTATCACAAACACTCCAGACTTAAACACCATAGCCCAAACACTCAACCTACCACCACCAAATAAACAAACAATGATTAAAAACATTTAAGCTCAAATGATCTTGATGCTACAGCAACGCAATACACTGATCCAAGATAACAATCCCGGGATGATCAACCAAGAAAACAATGTGGTTATACCACTAGAATTGACTCAGCACGCACAGGGAGCAAGCAAGAAAGTCCAAAAAAATCTAGAAGGGGAATCAAGCACAAACCTTCTGGCTTTAGATAATTCAGAAATAGCCTAGAAGGTTGAGCAAGTAATTCAAAAGGCTCGAACTGGATCGAGGAAGGAGCATGAATGTGTGCTAGAGGGAACAACACCCTTCATCAGCAAAATTAATAAGACAGAGATACCATCCAAGTTCAAGTTACCTCAGTTAAAATAATATGATGGCACCGGAGATCTAATCAGTCATGTTTCATCGTTCAAAACAAAGATGATGCTTCAAAACATGAACGACAGAATCCTCTGTTGGGTCTTTCCTTGTACCCTCACCAAAACTGCTCAGAGGTGGTTTCATTAACTTCCAAAGAATTATATTTCTTCCTTTGAAGAATTGGTCTAGAAGTTCAGAGCTTGGCTGATCACCAATATTCCCCTGGCAAAAAACATAAATGATCTCTGGATATGTAAACAGGAAGTCAATGAGTCATTAAGAAGCTACTTGGATAAATTTAACAAGGTGGCTATACAAATTAAAAATTTGAGTGATAAAGTAACTGTAGAAGCATTGAAGAACGGAACTCAGTTGGGGAAACTCAAAGATAAAATTTTAAGAAAAGAACCTCGCACCTTCTCTGAGGTCTTGTCTTTGGCTATAAAACTAATCAAAATGGATGATGATAGGAGGCAATGTCGAGAGGATGAGAGACCACCTTTCAAGAAGAATGAGAGAGTTGATCTGAGAAGACCAGCAGTTCCTCGCAACAACTTCAAAAGACCAGTAGAAAGCTTCAGAAGAGAGACTAAGAAATTCACACCCTTAAACACTTCTAGATCGGAGATCCTCATGTGGATCAGGCAAACTAGAATAAGTATAACCCCTACCAGAAGATTGAGTCCACCCAAAAGAGGCACCCTAGTTAGGAGGCAATACTACTAATATCACTAAGATTATGGGCATGAAACAGATACATGCCGAGACCTCAAATTTACAATTGAACAACTGATAAGAAACGGAAAGTTGGGCATATTTACGGATAATGTCAGAAAGGACTAGGATTTCGATGATCACACTAGAGATAAATCAAACCAGAAGAAAGCTCATAATGATATAGCTAGCGTTATAAACATGATTGTTGGAGGAGAAACACTAGCTGAGAAAAAGTTAAAGAGGATTTGGACAGATGAATTCTCGGCATCAAATTAAAAACTAGTTATTACTTTCAAACCAGAAGATGGGCAATATGCTCGGCATCCACATAACAATGCCTTAGTCATAAGCGCATTCATCTAGAATTACCTAGTAAAAAGACTACTAATTGCTGATGAGAGTGTCGTCAACGCGCTTTCTTAAAATGCTTACAAGGCCATGGGAGGCTCTGTTACTAATTTGAAGCTCATTAAAAATCTTATCATAAGCTTTTATGGAGGCACGACACAATTAATGGGCTTGGTAGAATTACCGATGGAATTTGAAGACTGAGATACTAAAAAAATAAAGGCCATCAAAGCTTTATTTAATGTTGTTGATCTTCCTTTCACATATAATGGCATCATAGGACGTCCAATACTCTATGAGATTGACGCAGCAATAAACATTAGGTGACTGACTATGAAGATTCCCCTTAGAGACTGAGTAATCATAATCCTCAGAGACCAAACCATGGCTAAACAGTATTACGAACTAGTCTTCAAGCCTTAGGCAGAGGCATTCCCCCTAGAATCCCTGGAAATAAAAAAACAAGGGGCAAACCCAGAACTTGTAGATCAAGGTCAAACTTTATAGATAATTGAGGAAAAAATAGTCAAGATTGGTAGCGAGTTGGATGAATAAATCAAAAGGGGAATGACCAAAGTTCTTAATAAATACTCAAACAATTTCGCCTTCAAGGCTTCTGAGATTATGGGAGTTGATCCTCGAATTGCATCTCATAGTTTAAGCCTTATCCCAAGAGAAAAGCCAGTTGTCCAGAAAAAGCAAAAGTTTGCATACGAGAGACAAAAGGTGAGTGCCGAGGAAATAAAAAAATTACTAGAAGCTGGGTTTTGTTAAGGTAGTCACACACCCGGATTGGATAGCCAATGTAGTCCTAGTCAAAAAGTCAAATGGAAAATACCAAATGTGTATTGATTACACGGATCTCAACAAGGTATCTCAAGGATAGCTATCCATTTCCAACAATTGACCAGCTAGTAGACTCAACTGCTTGTCACAACCTATATAGCTTCACCGACGCTACTTAAGGGTACCATCAGATCCCAATAAAGAAAGAGGATCAGGAGAAAACATTATTCATCACTCACGAAGGCCTTTACTATTACAAAGTCATGCCTTTTGGTTTAAAAAATGCAGGAGCAACTTATCAAAGGCCATGTGTTCAAAGATCAGATTGGGAAGAACATAGAGGTATACATTGATGACATTATTGTAAAAAGCCAACGAGTAGACCAACATGTTGAGGATCTTGAGTAAATCCTCAACACACTAGATCAATACCGAATCAAGCTAAACCCGGAGAAGTATGTATTCAGAATCAAAGCAGGGAAATTCTTAGGCTTTATGATTTTTCATAGAGAGATAGAAGTAAACTAGGAGAAGATGGAAGCCATCCTAAATATGAAAGCACCAAAAACTTTAAACGAGCTTCTAAAACTCAATGGCAGAATTACAGCACTCAAAAGATTCATTTCATGCTCTGCGAAGAAATGATTGCCATTATTCCGAGCCCTAAAGAATACCAAGAAGTTTGAATGGAATGACAAATGTTAAGCAACATTCGAAGAAATCAAAAAGTTTCTATCATTGCCTCCATTACTCAGCAGACCAATCCCAACATAAATTTTATACTTATATCTCTTTGTTGGTCATAAGTCAATTGCCTCAGTGCTTGTCAGAGAAGAAGGAAGCCAACAAAGCCTAGTTTATTATGTCAGCTTAATACTAAGAGGCTCAAAAACTCGGTACCCCAAGTTAAAAAAACTTGCAATGGCAGTCGTTCATACATCCAAAAAACTCAGGTATTATTTTTAGGCCTACTCAATCATCGTCAGAACTAAATTTCCTTTAAGGAAAATCCTTCAGAGACTTGAAACTTTCAGGCATCTTGTGCAATGGTCAGTCCAATTGGGTGAGTTTGACATCAGCTATGAACCATGTCAACAAATAAAAGCTCAAGTGCTTGCAGACTTCATTCAAGAAATGACAGTGGAAGATGTCATCTCACTACTATGCCCGGAATGGAAGTTATACATTAACAGAGCATCTAGAGCATAAAGCTCAAAAGGTGAAATTATTTTATTGGGGCCAAACAAAGTTAAGATAACATATACAGTCTAGATTAAGTACAACGCCACTAATAATGCAGCTGAGTTTGAAGCATTAATTACTAGTCTTAAACTGGCAGTTGAAGTTTGGGCCAAGTATCTCAAAGTTTACTCTGATTCCTAATTAGTAGTTAACCAGGTCAAAGGGACTTATCAAATCAAAGAAATGAGCATGATCAAGTATGCAGAAAAGGCCAGACATCTCCTAAAGAAGCTATAACAAGAAGGGGGACAATGGAAAATATTATAAATTTCCAGAAGTAAAAACACAGAAGCATATCAGTTAGTAAAGTCAGCATCAGAAGGTAACCAAGTGTTCAGAGAGCTTGAGTTAACCAAGGAACTCACTAAATTGAGCATTAAAGAAATATAAGTCATGAACACCCAGGAGGTCGCAGATTGCATGAGGCTAATCATTCAATATTTAGAACAAGGCATACTTCCTCCAGAAAAACTCAAAGCTCGAAAGCTCAAACTCAAAGTTGCTCATTATTCCATGTACAATGGTGAGCTTTAAAGGAGGTCTCTATCCTACCCATGGTCAAAATGTATGTCCCCAAAAGAAGGTGATTATATACTGAGAGAGATCCATAAAGGAATATGTAGGGCTCACGAAGCCCAAGGCTCATTAGTTTGGAAGGCATTATTGCTAGGGTATTATTGGCTAAGTATATCCAAAGATGCACAATAACTCGTCCGGAAGTGTCTTAAATGCCAACAGTTTACTCGCCTAAACCACAAACCTTCCAATATTCGACACCCAATTGGAATTCCTTGGACATTTTCCATATGGGGAATGGATATTTTAGGACCATTTCTAATCTCAACATCCTAGAAGAAATTCTTAATCGTGGCCATTGATCATTTCACCAAATTGGTAGAGGTCGAAGCTGTTCCAACTATCACAAAAGCTCGGATCCAACACTTCTTTTGGAGAGAAGTTATCTGCAGATTTGGAATACCATATACACTAATCACAGATAATGGGAAGTAGTTTGACAATGAGAAGTTTAAATCATTTTACTCATATCTAAACATCAAGCTCAAATTCACTTCAGTTGCTCACCCTCAAACAAACGGACAAACGGAGATCACCAACAGAATTATTATGTAAGGATTAAAAAAAGGCTAGATGAAAAGAAAGGGAACTGGGTGGAAGAGCCTAATAATGTCATTTTGGGCATACAGAACGACACCTAGAAGCTCAACCAGAGAAACACCCTTCAGATTATTAACTTATGGAATGGATGCGGTGATACCAGTAGAGATCGGATCATCAAGTTACCGAGTAACTGAAAATCTGGAGCCAGACATTAATAACCTTAACGTTTGGATATGCTTGGACCTACTTGAAGAAAGAAGGGAACAAGCATCTATAGTCTCAGAGGCTCAGAAATAAAGAGTCGTTGGATATCACAACAAGCACGTTAGACCCAAGTAATTTAAAGTTGGGGATCTTGTATTGAGGAGGGTTGATATTGGCAAAGGAAGTTCTGGAACAGGAAAGCTCAGACCAAATTTGGAAGGTCCCTACTAGGTTACAAAAAAGTCTTCTAAGGGTGCATACAAAATTAAAGATGCAAAAGGAAAGGAGCTGCCTTGATAATGGAATTCAAATAGCTTAAAAAAAATACTATCAGTAGAAAATTGTACTCAAGGAATACTCTGATGAAATAAAAGTACTCTTTTCATTTCTCCCCAAAATGCTTTTACATCAATCATTAAAAAAAAGGAAACTATTTAACATTTACATTAGCCTTGGATTCCAGAGGCAACTCAACATCATCAAACACTAGACTTGGGCCCTCAAAAGATTGATTTTTAGTTATTTAAGCTATCTTAATAGCAATAGCTAACTTCTCTCTAGCGACTTTAGGCTTAGTCGTTCGCTCGAAGGTGGCTTCCTTAGCAGCAGTAACTTTCTTTCCCAAAGCCTTTGAGTCCTTTAGTAGCTTTGAAAAAAACTTCTTTGCAGCTTCAGATGCTTGCTTGGCCAGATCACTAGACGTTAATTTCTCTAGCTCAGAGAAGTCCAAATCACTATGTTGAGCAAGCAGTACCCTCTTGGACTCGTACTTGTAGGCTTTGATAAATCCAGTTACCATTTTCCTGTAAGACTTTAAGTCTTCCTTTTGAGCATCCTTCTCTTCAGCCAATTTTCTCTTTAAAGCATTCAGGTCGGCATCCTGCTCCTCAATTTTTTGTTCAGTTGAGCCTAGGTATGCTCGAACTCTTGGATCCTTCTCTGGTAAGACTCAAATTCAAATTTTCCCTTCTCCTGCTCTGTCTTTACAATCTTCAGAGCATGCTTTATTGCGACAAGCTTCTTCTCATGTTCCATCTTAAGGGAATAAAGTCTTTCTCCCTTCAAGCCATTGTCACTCCTCAGGAAGTATTGGTTGTCCTTCTATAACAACAACCCTTGTACCAGCTGGAAAAGGAAAATATCAAATCTTTGAAAGCTTAAAAATAAATGCAAATTTAAAGGTTGAGGAATGTACCTCCAGTGTTTGTAAAATCAGAGCATTAGGAAGCTCGTCCTTATCCAGGTCCATCCATCACAATATATCCTTCAGAAGACATAAGGACTCACTATATTCATCTCGAACTTGAGCATTTTGAATTCTCGGAGGATTCATCTTTTAAAGGATAAATTTTCTTATGTTCGGACATCTATGGATCCGGGGACATTTGACGAACAGCTCGCTCCCCTTAACCAGCTCCTTTTCATCCAGGCCTGGCTCCCAAGTGTGTTTTCTTAGAATTTTGGTGGTTTCAGCAGCCATCATCGGCACCGAAGGCGTCGCCAGATCTTCAACAGTTGTGGAAGGCGGATTAAAATGAACCTCAAGATCACCTTCCCCCTAGGTCAAGTCTGTGACATCCAGGTCTAACCCGAGCGACTCTGATTGCTCGTCTTCTACAATGTTTATTCTATCCACAAAAGCGAAATAATCAGCCATCTACAAAATAAAATAAAATGACAAAGTTAGAATATACCTTCAGAAGCTCAGAATTTACTAGCTACTGTCCTATCTCCAGAATAGACTCGTCGAATGTATCGACAAGAGCAACTCTCGGTAGATGTGCCCTTAGTTATACTTTCTTCATGCAACCGGCGCACCTATTTTTTATCCTCCTTAGGTAGACTGGGAAGGCATCTCACTTTGTGGCACTCGTCTACCTACATGCGCCAGATATTAATGAAATCCGAAGGATGTTCAACTATGAAAAATCTATGCCTCCAAGACTTCTGTAAATCTGAAAGCTTGATAAAAATACTGTTATTGGGAGTAGTTGACAATGAGAAGGTCAGTTCCCTTTTCTCTTATTCAAACTATACATGAACTGAAACATCTCTAAGTCCGGTTCTCTATTCTCTCTGTGTACAATCTCTAAGTACCCTGTTAAGATCCTATAACTATTGGAATGAAGTTGCCCAAGAGCAATATTAAACCTATTCAAGAAAGCCTTAACAAACGGATCCATAGGAAATCATAGAACACTTTCTAACTGGTCCACATACGCCACCATACTTGACATATCTGTGAAAGGCTCATGAGCCTTAAATTTTATCTCAATAGTGTGCAACAAGAAGTCATTTGGAATACTATATCTTCGCCTATACCACTCGAGCATACTCTCATTCACTCTGGACTCAAATATATCTAACTTCACTTGTTCTTGTGGAGCCATCAAAAAGCAAGAAGAAGAAAAGCAAATATTAATGCAAACAGAAGAATATTCACCTAAAAATTTAAAGAATTCCGGCAGTAAATAGTAACAAAGGTAAGGGGCGAATAGAGCACACAACATAGAGAGAGAAGCAAAATGAATAGGAGACGCAATAATAATTTCTCTCTGCAAACAAATTTGCTCTTTATAAAGCAAAAAGAAGAATTCGGAAGGACACCAGATACCTTTAAGGCAAATCGCTCACATGACACCTCTCAAGGGTAAACCAGCCAATACACCCCTGCCATAAACACTCATTACTGTCCTTTTAAATTGACGCAATTCTTTAGCTACACGGCGTGTTAAAACGTCTCCTCTTCTGACAAGTAAGCAAACGCAACAATTACACCAATTTGAAATTCAAAAGCATATCAAAAGGCACAAAACTAACAAATTGCATATCTTGCTGCTAACTGTCCCAGATCCCTCAGGTCACTCTTCAGCACTGGGCCTAAGACTCGGGTCGCTCTTCTGCACCGAGCATCTTAAAGACTAGTATATATGGAAACTAGCATACCTCATATCACTCTTCAACACTGGGGCTAAGACTCGGGTCGCTCTTCAGCACCGAGCATCTTAAAGACTAGTATATATAGAAACTAGGATCCCTCAGGTTACTCTTCAGCACTGGGGCTAAGACTCGAGTTGCTCTTCAGCACCGAGCATCTTAAAGACTAGTATATATGGAAACTAGCATCCCTCAGGTCGCTCTTCAGCACTGAGCTTCTCAAAGTTTAGTATATATGGAAACTAGCATCCCTCAGGTCACTCCTCAGCACCGAGGTTAAGACTCGGGTCGGTCTTCAGCACCAGGCATCAAAACCCAGCATTAGCTGGTCCCATTCTGCGTGTTGCCATAACACTGGTGGGTTAATCCTTCAAGACGTTTCACAAACATCGAGCATTTATAAGTTCAGCTGGCACTTTCATTTTATGGCACTTCGACGTTCGGAATACCAAGTCTCGGTACTAAGCATCTCCATCATCAGTGACTGAGGCTGGCCACCTCAGCTCACCCTTCAGCACCAACTCCTCGGAAACAAAATAATCTGACTACTTCAGATGATCAATCGAGCACCTCGAACACATAGAAATATCAGACATAAATATTCGACCAAAATTTACCGGGGGGGGGGGGGGGGACTTTTGATACTCCATAGGTATATTCCTATTTAATTAATAAAATTATTTTCCTAAATAGAGGTAACTTGCAGAGAAAGGAAAATTAATCCAATAAGGAAAATGAGTCCTTCATTAAGAAGACATAAGTCCCAGAACATGAAGCAAATACCTCTCTTAAGGCACAAATCCTACATAGGAAATGAATCATATTTCTCTCAGGTTTGAGCATCTCCCTCTATAAATACTCTTCACCTTCCCCTCCTATGATTCATTATATTCCTTTAGCTTATTGTTCTCTCTTTATCTCTCTAAACTTTCTTTATCTACACTCCTTGACTTAAGTATCAGAGGGCTTGTGAGAGAGATCCCACACCTTACCTTCCTCTCATTGATCACTTGGAGGACCCAGACTCGAAGGTTCTGAAAATCAAGTTATCAAAGCTAAAGGAGAAAAATTATCCATTCAAATGTATGTGTTAGGAGAGTTTTTAGTACTGATGTAAGTTTAAGTGTATGGAGCCGACATGTAATACTATATATATATATATATATATATATATGTGATGTAAAAGAGAAATTTTTTCAAAACAATGCATAAAAAATTAATCAGGTGCTGGAAATTTAATATTGTTAAAAATATTTATTATAAATTTCTAATGAATTTATAAAATATTTCTGAGAAAAATATTAATATATTAAATAATAAAATATTTTTAATGTAGCACCTAAGTAGATGAACTCAAACTATTTCTATTGATATGTTAGTAAAATTTGACTGAATTTTTAAATGATGTATTTAATTGTAAAAAATTATATATATTAATTTATCAAAATTTAAAATATGAAATTAAATGACAATAATTATTTAAAACTTATGCATTTTTTATTAATTTTTTTGAGGTGAGAATTTGTTATTTTAGTAAAATTGTTAAAAATTCATTATTTTTTAGGTTTAATGTTGTAGTGTCGTACACTTCACTTCCTGTTCATCTGACCGTATAAGATATATGCACATATGTTGGAGCCTTTTGTCTGATATTTCTGATATCACTTTCAATATACCATAATAATAATTACACCTTTCTGATTTAACTGATGAGTCCCTCTCATTAGCCAGTGGTTACTTCATCTAATAAAATTCTGTATTATGCTTTTTTCTTTTTCAGGAAAAATTGTATTTTTTTAAAAAAAAAAATTGTTTGTTTCTTTTAGTTAATTGTGTTTTGGGACAATTTTTTCCCCAGTTGTACGCATTTTAATACTTTCCTGTGATGTGAAAGGGCATTTTTTGATATTTTTTAATGTGTGAAATACTAAAAATAATAGGAAAAAGTATTTCTAAAAAAAATTGAATGGGAGACAATACAGTTATATGGATATGTCATATAAAAAAATAAAACAGAATCTAATAATTTCATAGGCAAAATGATTTTTTTTTATCTTGAAAATATAGAAATTAATACTTATTTATTTATTTATTAAAAAGTTAATTTAATAATACGGGTAATTATTTAGTAAACATACTGTGAATTTACGACTTAATTTTATTTATTTATTTGAAGTTTCACTGGTTGGATGTTGTGAGTTGTATATTGCATGAAACATAGTTTTTTTCTTTTTAAAACCTTTTATCACAAAAATCATGATTCCTATTGAAAAAATTAAACTCAAAATTATATTTATTTCCTCACCGAATATAAATATGCACATAACTTAAACATAAAACATTTTATATAGTTGTTCTTATGTAAAATTAAATTTTATCACCTATATATATAAGAATATTATATGAGCTAAAATAAACCACATGTATGAGTTAGATTTTCTTTCTCTTTATGCTTATTCTTTGTGTGATTAGGATAAGAAGTTCACAAAAATGAAGTTTTTTTTTAATAGGAGATTATATGATTATTTAAGTACTGATGGAGTGCACAACCAAAAATACCATGATAGAATTTAAACGCTACATATCATGATAACTTTAGAAAAAAGTTATAATTTGACTATTTTTTTATGGCTACTTTTTCTAGTATAATGATTAATTGCAATGGTTAGTGATAATAACACCGTTCATTCACTTAAAAATATGTATTTTGGCTGAATAATTTTATCTATATATGGTAACAAAGTTTTTATGAAGAAAAATAGTTCATCTTTTATATTTTTATTTTATTAGTTAAATATTTCTATATAAGAGAAAATAAGTTTGTATTTATTTTTATTTCAAGCTCAATGAGCATTTTCCATAAAAAAAAAAAAAAAAGCTCAATGAGCATTTGCATGTGAAGCGTGTTAATGTTCATAATTTTTTTTATAGAAACTCATTTAATAATAATCTAACAATTTAGGGAGGCGAGTGAGAAAGTAATTTAATAGTTATTAGGAGTGTAAATGTATAGTAGAGTCGAGTTTTTTTGTTTTTATTTTGTATTTATTTATTATTTTTTAAATTGGGAGAGAGTAAGGTAAGGATTGAATCGTTAATCTATATATACCTTAAAAAGAGTTATACCACAGGACTATTTAATCTTCAACATAATGAAGATAATTTTTTATATTATTTATCATTCACAAACTAAATTAAAGCTAAATACATTTTAAAATATAAAATTAAAAAGTATAACTTCATGTTAATTATATATTCAAATAAATTTTTTATATTTATTGTGGAAAAATATATGTATTATTAAATTTGCTATCAAATTATTAGTATAATAAACTTACAAATAATTTCACAAGCTTTTTATATATGAATTTATTTCTAAAAATCAGGAGTTGAGCTTTGTGCATCTTAAATTTACAGCCCTAATACCCACTTCATGCTAAGAATATTTTGAAGTGGCAGAATTTGAATCATAACGCGGTTAATTTATAACATCAATTTTTATTTAATTTAAAATAAGGAGATTTTAATAATCCGTCAATGTTTTGACAATGTTAACTTTTTTTTAATAAAAAAAATTCCAAAGAATCAATTCAAAAATTTAAAACTTTTACTACTTATATGTGTCTATATAAATTGAATAAAAATTGTTAGTTTGTTTTGTTAATTATAACCGTTAATTAATTTGTATATGTCCATATTTCTAAAATATATCAATAACTTTAATTTAATAATTTTTAATTTTTCTATAAATACATATATGTGTATCAAAAGGATTCAAAATTTAAAAGTTTAAATGAAAGCCGAATTTGGTAACAAATATAAAAGTTAAAATAACTTATTATAGAAATATTAAAATAAAAAATTTGTTAGACTTTAATTAATATTTTAATCTTTAAAACATTAATTAAACATTTGTAGTACATTCTTATGCAAAAACACCTGAGACAAAATATGCCCAAATTTTGTTTGCAGATGTGATCACAAGGCTAGCAGTAACTCAAAACATTCGTACCAAATGTAAATATCCACTTGGGATGATAAAAGTATGCATATGTTCATGGGACAAAACATTATTATTATTTAGATAAAAAAAAACACTATTATTATTATTATTATTATTATTATTATCATTGAACACAGCAAAGCATTATTTTACTTCTGCTTACTTTAGTAATTACATTAAATTTTTGAATGTTTGTATGAATACTTATTTTACAGATTCATTTTTCAGCACAAGTATTCAATATTTAAAATATTTATTACTTATTTAAAATTGAGTATAATAAGTAAGAATAGTTACGTATCATTTTGAATAATGCATATAAGGCATTTAAAATATATATTATTTTTTAAAAATTACATATAATAATTTTAAATAGATCAATTATTTTTAATATAATTATCTTTGATTGGTTCAAAAAATTTATATAATTATTTTTTATATTCATTAATTATAAAAAATTTAATTAATCCGATCAAATTGGATGAATTCTACAACTATAAAACTTGATACACATAAAAATATTTAAAATATATATTACTTGTTTAAAATTAAAGTTAGCAATATATATATATATATATATATATAAAGAAACGGAAGAAAACAAAATAAAATAAAATAAAAACACAACAAGAAGTGATGTTACTCACATCCCCACTAATAAACGAAGGTGACTAAACGCCAAGACATACTGCCTTGTCTCTCTCTCTTTCTCAAATAATGTTCGTCTCTACTCTCAATTCACTCTTCAGATTCTTTCTTCTTCTTCTTCTTCTTGTTCTTGTCTTCTCCTTTTCATCAACTGCTACTTCTTCTGAATAATTGTTCTTGTTCTATCAATATATTCTGAATAATTGTTCTTGTTCTATCAATATATTCTTAGGAATTTTCGTCTTCTGGATCCTATTCTTCATTTCCAAGAAACCAATTCACCACTTGTGCTTCGCTTCTTCTTCTTTTGATTCTTATTGGGTCTACGGTGGTCTCCTTTCAACATTAACCAGCTGCTTTTCTTGATATGTCCACTTAAATTATACTTTGTACCCAGTTGCGTTGTTAGTCTTCTTCATTGTTGCCCTGCTTTTTCATGTTCAGTCAGACACCGTCATTTTCTTGTCTCTTGCACGAAACAGAGCTTTTCAATTATTATTGCCTAGCTACTGCTCATAGTTATTAAGTTGGACCTTCTATTCTTCTTACAGAGAAAACGCTTCATTCTGTTGATGGATTCTTATTTATGTTGTCGTTTACTATAACAAAGAATCAACCTTTTTCACTGTCATCACGAGATTTTCATTTCTAGGTAGAGATTTCTTGAATTTTTGCTTATTTTGCATGCTGCTTTTTATTTGTTGTTTCACTTCATTTCTTAAAAAAAAAAAATGATAGAAAGTAAAGAACTCAAGTGTTCATCAAAAGTTCATATCTCTTTTCCATTAATTTTTGTTTATGTTTAATGTTTCAGAACTGCAAAAACAACATGAAAAAATCAAGAATTTGAGATTCCAATTCTCTCAGTACTGACATCTTTCTTCAGGTACTTTTTCTTTTTCTTTTCTTCTGTTTTGCTTGATGGGATCATCATTAGGACAAATTTTATATCTGGGTTTTTGATTTTTTTAAGGATTATCCAACTTCCTAAAGCTACTTTTTATCATTGATTGAAGTGATTTATAATTAAGATGTGCTTATGATTACTCAGTGCTCCGGGAATTATTCATAATATTGATTAAACAGTTGATGTTTTAACGAATATGATTAAAAAAAAAATCATTACTTTTTGATTACTTTGTTTTGCTTTTTTGCTTTACTTGCTAAACAAAATTAAGCCCATGACCATACTAATAATAATAGTAATAATAACAATGCAAATCAACCAAGTAATTACTGATTTATGAGTGACTTTAAAGTATACTCTTTTCTTTTATTATATTTTTTTTTATAATAATAAACCACAGCTAAAGACAAAATTGACGTTCTAACGTCACCTTGGTCTCTTGCTTTAGGCTGTCTCTGTTGTTTGTTTGTCAACCTAAAGTTTTCTATTAAAAAAATCTTTCCCTTAAGTGAAAAAAGATTATTTTTTGTTAATTTTTTTTAAAAAAATTTGAGTTTTATAGACTGTTGGGTAGATAAATTATTAGTTAGGATCAGCACTTGTTGTGTTCCTGTACGAAATCATTCGTCGTATGGTTTATTTTTTGTGTAAAATTCTATGCATGTAATGTATCATTATTGATGCGTGGATGTTTTCTGTTCATTCTCTTTTTTCAGGGTGTTCGGTGGTGATTAATGGAAACTATTTAGGAAGTTTTAGCTTTTTGCTATCTTTACAATGGCCAGAAACTGTTTTGATCTTTGCTTCCAATTGCTTTCACTCATTTTCATCCTTTCCTTCTCAGTTTTCAAGCCCTCTTTTGGTTTGAATCCTGAAACTCAGGCCTTGCTTGAATTCAAAACACATCTCAAAGACCCTTTAAATGTTTTGGATTCATGGAAAAAATCAGAGTCTCCATGCAATTTTTCTGGGATTACTTGTGATCCCATATCTGGAAAAGTGACTGTTATCTCATTTCATAACAAGTCTCTTTCTGGTGAGATTTCACCATCCATTTCTTCACTTCGAAGCCTGTCTACCCTTTCATTGCCTTCTAATGCACTTTCAGGGAAGCTTCCTTATGAGCTTATCAATTGCAGCAATCTCAAAGTATTGAATCTAACTAAAAACAAAATGTTTGGTGTCTTGCCTGATCTTTCTTCCTTGAGAAACTTAGAGATTCTTGAATTGTCAAATAACTACTTTTCGGGGAGATTTCCGATCTGGGTGGGAAATTTAACTGATTTGGTACGACTTGCTCTAGGGCAAAATGAGTTCGATGAGGGTGAAATTCCTGAAAGTATTGGAAACTTGAAGAACTTGACTGATCTGTTTCTTAAGGATGCGCACTTGAGGGGAAAGATGCCAGAGTCCATTTTTGAACTATGGAAGCTGGAGACACTTGATATTGCAGAGAACAAGATCTCAGGGGAGTTTCCGAAATCCATTTCCAAGTTGCAGAAACTTCAAAAGATCGAGCTCTTTTCAAACTATTTGACTGGGGAAATCCCACCAGAGCTAGCAAATCTTACCCTTTTGAAGGAAATTGATATGTCTTATAATCGGATGTATGGAGAACTGCCTAAAGAACTTGGTAATTTAAAGAAGTTGGCAGTGTTTGAGGTACATTATAACAATTTCTCTGGAGAACTACCTGCAGGTTTTGGAGAGATGCATAACCTTAATGGATTTTCAATATATGGGAACAATTTTTCGGGGGAGTTTCCAGCAAATTTCGGAAGATTCTCGCCGCTAAATATTTTTGACATATCTGAGAATCAATTTTCAGGTAGTTTCCCCAGGTTTTTGTGTGAAGGGAGAAAGCTGCAATACTTGCTTGCACTGGAAAACAGGTTTTCTGGTGGGTTATCAGATTCTTATGCTGAGTGTAAAACTTTAGTAAGGTTCAGGATCAACAAGAACATGATGTCTGGAAAGATTCCAGATGGGGTTTGGGCGTTGCCACTTGTCACTGTAATGGATTTCAGTGATAATGATTTCACTGGACAGATATCTCCAGAAGTTGGTTTGTCTACCAGCTTGAATCAGTTGTTGTTGCAGAATAATAGGTTTTCAGGTCAGCTTCCATCAGAGTTTGGAAAATTGATGAATCTTCAGAGCCTATACTTGAACAATAATAACTTCTCTGGTGAAATTCCTTCTGAAATCGGTGCTCTGAAGCAGTTATCAATGTTGGATTTGGAACAGAATTCATTGACAGGAACCATACCATCAGAACTGAGAGGTTGTGTCAGAATGGTAGACTTGAATCTCGCTTCCAATGCTCTTAGTGGTCACATTCCTCATTCTTTTTCAACAATGAGCTATTTGAACTCTCTGAATCTTTCGCAAAATAGACTTACCGGTATTATTCCTGAAGACTTACAGAAACTGAAACTTAGTTCCATTGATTTATGTGGAAACAATTTATCAGGAAGTATTCCATCTGTTCTCTTGAGCATTGGAGGAGACACAGCATTTCTAGGAAACAAAGATCTTTGTGTTGATGAAACTTCCAAAAACATCATGAATTCAGAGATGAATCTCTGCATAGGAAAGCAGAGTCAGGAGCAAAGATTTGGAGATAAGTTGGTGCTGTCCTCGATCATCATATCTGCCTTTGTTATTGTCTTAGCTGGCTTGTTACTTGTCAGGTGCAGGAACTTCATGCATGGAAAAGCAGATAGAGACAGCGATTTAGAAGGTGAGAAGGACCTGAAATGGAAACTTGCATCTTTCCACCAATTGGATATTGATGCTGATGAAATATGCAATCTAGAAGAGAAAAACTTGATTGGGAGTGGCGGTACTGGAAAAGTGTATCGCCTGGATTTGAAGAGAAGTGGCTGCACAGTGGCTGTAAAGCAACTCTGGAAAGGAGATTATCTCAAGGTCTCAGCAGCTGAAATTGAAATTTTAGGGAAAATCAGGCATAGGAATATTCTGAAGCTTTATGCTAGTTTACTCAAAGGAGGATCTAGCTATCTCATGTTTGAGCACATGGCGAAAGGCAACCTGTTTCAGGCACTTCACAGGAAGATAAAAGATGAGGAGGCTGAATTGGATTGGTTTCAGAGGCATAAAATAGCACTGGGAGCTGCAAAGGGAATTGCATATCTGCATCATGATTGCTCTCCTCCAATTATACATAGAGACATTAAATCAAGCAACATCCTACTTGACGAGGATTATGAGCCAAAAATTGCTGATTTTGGGGTTGCGAAGCTTGTTGAAATGTCTTCCAAGGGGTGTAATAGTAGCTCTGTTGCTGGTACTCATGGATATATTGCTCCTGGTAAGTTCTTTAAACTTTCATGTGTCTTGGTTTCTGTCAATATGCTTATGCTTGTGAATTTGATCATAAAAATAATTGAATTTTTCGCTTTGCAGAGATGGCATATACTCTGAAAGTCACAGAAAAGAGTGATGTATATAGCTTCGGAGTTGTGCTACTAGAGTTAGTGACCGGTAGGAGACCGATTGAAGAGGAATATGGAGAAGGCAAAGACATAGTTTACTGGGTTTGGAAGCATCTCAACGGCCGCAAAAATGTCATCAAGGTTCTTGACAATGAAGTTGCATCAGAATCTGTCCAAGAAAACATGATTAAAGTCTTGAAGATTGCTATTATCAGCACCAACAAACTTCCGAATCTGCGTCCTAACATGAAAGAAGTGGTGAAGATGCTAGTTGATGCTGATCCTTGCATCTCCAGGTCTCCTGAAACCATTAATTCGGACAAAAATTACAAGCTTCTTTTATGAAGTTTTCTTTGTTAGTAACAGATCATCTTGCAACAATATCCAAACTTGTGAGCAAAGTGTTTGTGCAAGTTTGGTCAATTTTTTAAAAAAGAAATGATGTGGTTACAAGCAAAAAACAAGTTTGTTAAATGGCATTTTTGGCTATATAATCATGTTCATAGTGCTCTCTGTATTGTATGTGTATATGGTTTTCTGAAGTAATAAGTAAAATTTTAGCTACATTGTGCTCTCTACTCATGCTCCAATGCTATCTGATTAATAGCTTAATCCTGACAAATATTTTTTATTATTATTTTAGGAATGATATTAAATTATTATTGTTAGTATTGAGGACAAAACCAAAATCTTCCTTAACCTGCTAGGATCTCCCTCATATACCTAATACAAAAACAAAGTCAAGAGTTTCCAGAAAGAATCGACTTAACCAGTCCCTATTGACTTTAACCCAATATTTAGTGTTGAAAATAAGAAAAAAAAAAATATATATATATATATATAAAAAGACTAATCTTTGGATTGCCATTGGTTTCTATAGTATAATCAATCTAATTCAAATCCTATCCATATATCTTTTTGGAAATTTTTGATTTTTTCTTTTTGAGTAAGAAAAAAATATTGGGTCTTTGATCTCTTCATTGTTAAAATATTTTGCACATGGAGAAGATATATATGTACTTCTTATAATATTTTTTCTTATATTTATTTGCTAAGATACCTTCTGATTAATTTATATGTTAATAGATTTTATATCCATTTTGAGTGATTTTAAAAATATACTCATATTCATTCAAAAATAAATTTCATAATACACAAAAAAAATTGAATTACGATCTCATAAACATATATATTATGTTCTCATAAAAAAAAACAAAGAAAAAAGAAAACAATAATATAAATTATTCTTATTAAATTTACATAAAATTTTAATAATTACATCGAATTGAATCAAAAGTTTTATCTATAACAATTTATATAGGCAAATAATTAATTTTGATATATCAAATTTAAATTTATTCTTAATGACTCATCATCTGATCTACTCAATTGAAATATTACATGTTATCACTACCAAAAAAATATGTTTCATATTATTTGTCAGAAAATATTAAAATTAGTAAATGCTATTAATTTTATAGTGGACAGAATAAATTCAAAACTAAAATCTACCAATATATTTAACTTTTTTTTTAAAAAAAAGAAGTGTGTTGAGGATGTTAAGCCTAAGACAATGATTATTTAATAATATATTATTTATGATTTCAAGCTCAATAATAATAATGAGAAAAAAAAAAGCTCAACAATAATGAGACAATTTTTCCAAAAGAAATACACTGCATGACATACACTACCTGATAGTACAAATTATAGTTATTTAAGTGGAAAGAAAATTTTTTTTTTTTTTAAAAAAGGAAGAAAATAGAAAATAGTGCATGGAATGATATGCAGACTGTAGAATAGTCTTGCAATGTTCTAGTCAAAAAACTGACTGGGGCTTAGTTGACTGCACCTTGTTGATTGGGCAATATCATTAAAAATTGGAAGACTTGGTGATAGCTACTAATTGGTATAAGGAAACTAATCAATGTTAGAACTTTGAGGAAATGTAATTGCATACCACCTTCTAATCCTGATTAGAAAATTCAACTAAGTAATTTATTGGTCCATGTCATATGTATTTGCATTTGCATCATGATGTTAACTATTGAAGGAACCTCTAGTCATTATTAAAGGAACTTTCCATTGAACTTTCATAAGTGCATAAATCATGTGTCAATATAATGAAATGAATTTTCAATAATAGTTAAGATGTTTTTTTCTTTTGTTAATGTGAATAATTCACACTGTATTAGAAATGGTTAATTAGGGCTTAAGGAATTATTATTAGAGATCTTTACATACATGTACTAAAAACTAAAAAAACTTTCAAAAATATTATTGGCTAAAAAAACGTTCAAAATTATTTTTTCTAACTTTTCTAACTTTTTCTTCAACATTTTTTTCTAACTTTTTTCTATCGTCTTTATTTTTTCTCAATATTTTTTTACTAAATATTTTTTTATATTTTTATAGTACTATATTCATCTTTTTTTCTCAACATTTTTTTCTAATGTCCTCATCTTTTTTTTTCAACTTTTTTTTGCTCAACGTTTTTTTAAAATTTTTAAGGTACTGTCTTCATTTTATTCTTAATATATTTTTTTTTTCTCAATATTTTTTCTCTTAAGACTTTTTTTTTCAAGTGAATAATTATGAACTAAACATCTTCAATTGTTGTTAAATCAAGCAATAAATATATTCAACTATTGTAACAACAATAAATAAACAAAAATTTCTCCTTTTATATTCTTAAAGAATAAGGATTTTATTTTTTTTTTACTTTAATTTGTTTATTAAAATGTCTAACAGCTTCTTTTTTTAAAAAAAATTATTTAATACTTATTAATCATCAATATGTAACAAGTTTACAATCCTTATGATGTATTTGTAACATCAACAAAAAAAGTTAAAAATATAAAAATATAAAATCATATATTGAAATGGAGTATTTCTTAAAAGCATAATAATGACAACGTAATTTTGAGATAAATTATACTTAAAAAAACTCCATATTAAGTAATTCAAATCTTAATTTAGAACTTGTAGGAGAAAGATTTTTACCTGAAATTAATAATAAAACAAAGCATAAAATCACCAAACATATGTAAAGGCGTTGCATGTTATTAGAAAAAACCTGGAGAATTGCCCTTGTATTAAGAGGTTTTCTTGTTGATAAACTATGCAAGAAATTTCTTGGTTGAATATAGATCATGAACACATTATATGTTAATCGATCTTTTTAATTTATATAAAAGGAAAAAAGGATATATGTGGGTAGAAATATTTTTTTTTAGAATTGCAAATCTATACAAAATTGGCATTTTTCATATTTTAATTTGCAAAAAGTTTTATTTTGCTAAACTTAGTATGTGCAATTGTGCTACCTAATTGGTGTGTTTTTAACAAACGTGCTATTTTCACTACAAAAAAACAAATGTGTGTTATAAGGGTAAACTCGTTTAATTATACGTGTCATGTTAACTCGACACGACCCACTTACAACCCATATAATATGGAAGAGTTGTTGCTATTAAAAAGTCCAAAGTAGTTGAAGAAGACAAGCTTGATTAATTTATCAAGAAGGTGGTAATTTTTGTCATAGATTAACCATAAAACTGTGGTTAAGTTAATTGGATA
>CATIWM010096308.1:0-14009 GCA_949671775.1 Mallotus repandus | reverse complement strand
ACATTATTTTTTTTATAATACTCAATTTTCTTATACTATAGCGGTTATTAATAAAAGTATCAATTACAAAGTTTTTATTTCTTAAATGAGGTCAAATCTTTCCAAGATATTATTTTCAATTTTATTAGTAATGTTTATAACATAATTTGATTGAAGTAAACGCTATTTTGAATGGTTGGTTTTTAAACGTCCATCTCGGGCTACGTGAGACGAGGTGTGACAAAAGACATCCAAGCCAACAATCAATAAGCAACCAGCAGACAACCAATAAGTAACAAGCAACTAGCAAGCAACCAACAAACAAGCAGCTAGCAAGTAACCAACACTAGCCTACAACAACATAAACTGAAAATAAGTTCAGAAAGTGTTACTAAGTTCAGAAAGTGTTAAGGTAGAGCTTCCAAAAAATAGGTTGCAAAATTCTGCTTAGATAGGTAGGGCAGGACCAACACCCAATGGAGGGAGATCTGTTTCAAAAAATAAGAAAAAAAGCCACAAGAAAGGAAGAAAAAAATACATAATATGAAAAATGTTAAAAAAAATTAATACCTTTCTCAAATTCTTCTAATTCTTTAAGTGATTCTTCAATTGAAATGTGGTGTTGGTAAGGCTTTTTAAGCCAATCTTGAGTATAGATCAAGGCCTTAACAAGTTTTGGTGTTAAACAAATTTGGAAAGAATCAAGCACTTGACCACCGGTGCTAAAAGCCGATTCCGATGCAACTGTAGAAATTAGGATGGCTAATACATCTCGAGCCATAGTTGAAAGAATGGAGAACCTCTCAGAATTGAGCTTCCACCACTTCAACAAATCAAATTTCTCCTCATCTGAATCTTCCAGTGCTGACTCAAATAAGTATGCATCAAGTTCATTCTTTTTTGAGCTTCCACCAATTTCGCTCTCCAATTTCGTTGCTTAAATTGAGCTTTTAACACCGAAATGGGTTTGGTACTTGATTGGACATCAATTGATGTCACAGTTTGGCTTCCACCAGTTATGACATTGGAGGCTGAGGGATCTGATGCTTCATGTGCAGTTTTATAATCCTCAAATAACTCATAAAGAGCATCTTTAACATTAATAAATAGACTAAGTCCAACTAAATCCCCATAAACAGTGTTTAAAGCAAGTTTCAGATAATCTAATTTGTCTCTTGGATCCAGAACATAAGAAATGAAAATGAGATAGTTCATTTTATCTAGATCCCCCCAATATTTATGAAATTTGGTTTTCATGCTATAAGTCCCATGGACCTCACATACACAACTTCAGATTGATTAACATCAATGAGTATGCAAAACATGTCAGCTATTTCAGTGAAAAAGGTATTGGCAGTCACATACTGAGAACCAGAGATTCTCAGTGTCAATTTATAAAACTGTTCTAAGAATTGAACCAGGTGCTTGGCACATTGCCAGTCAGAGTAATCAATAATATCATCACCTAGGTCAGACCGAAAACTTGACTCATTTTCTTCATACTTTTCAAAAGTTTTTTCATAAATTAAAGTAGTTTTCAACATCAAATAGGTGGAATTCCACCTAGTTGCAACATCAGGGCAAAGAGAAGTCTTAGATTCAATACCAATTAAGTTTGAAAAGTTTTTAAATTTCTGTAATCTAGATGGACTATTCCTGATGTATCTAACAACCTCCTTGATTCCTTTAACAGATAGATTTAAATCCTTTAATCCTTTATGCAAAATTGAGTTCAAAACATGAGCAACACATCTCATATGAGCATATTTAGCTCTAACCCCACTAGCGTCCTAACTCATTAATTTCTTTTTAAAAAAAGACATGGCAGTATCATTACATGAAGCTTTATCAAGAGTTATAGTGAAAACATTTTTTAAACCCCATTCAAGCAAAGATTTCTCAAGTGCCTTTGCAATGTATTCACCGCTATGTGAACTCACAGGCACAAATGCAATAATTTTTTTATGGAGCTTCCACTCGTTATCAATAAAATGAGCAGTTATGGACATGTAATTAATTCTTTGGTTTGAAGTCCATGTATCTGTTGTAAGACAGACTCTTCGACAGTTTGTTTTGAAAAAGTTTTTCAAATTAAGCCTCTCTTCAGCAAAGATATTGAAGATATCTCTAGTCAAGACCATCTAGATAGTATTTTAAAACGAGGGCATGCAACACTCATGAACTGATTAAACCCAACTGACTTAACAAATCTAATAGGCAACTCATCAGATGTAATCATTTTAGCAAGGGCTTTCCTAATTAAATCCTGGTCAAATTTCTAGGCCCCAATTACTCTAACATCAGGTTCAGATACATTAGAATAAGGTTCAGATACATTAGAATCAGGTTCAGATACATTAGAATCAGGTTGAAAGGTGAGAAGTGATTGTCGTGTTCTGGTATCATGAGGGTTTTTGGTACAGTTAAGCATGTGGTTCCTCAGTGATGAAGTGCCATGTTTTTTAGTTTCAGCACCAATTTGTTTACCACAATAAATGCATTTGCCTTTTTTTTGAGTAACCTTTCTCCCTTACCCACTCAAAATGTCCCCAGACTGCCGATCTAGTTTCAGATTGCTTCCTTTTTTTTTTGATTCCCCCCCAGGTTGCTCTGATGAAGCAATTGACTGCTGCTGATTAGGAGCAGCAGTCTGGTCCTGTGAAACTTGAGTTGCTTCCACTTCATTTTTGGGAGCCATAGGTTTACCAGTAGTAGTTGATCTGCCACTGGCATCCGTGGTGGTGTCCAACTATAGAAGTGAAACACACATAACAAAGTAATTAACAAGTCATACCAATTAAGCAAATTGAAGTTGAAACAAAAAAGATAACACAATAGAACTATAAAACAGCACATATAAATGGTAATAACAAAATAATAACTTAAAATAAATTAAATAAAACAAATTAATTTAAAAAAATTAAAAATAATTCATTGTTATTAACTTCAATTAAATAAATTAATTTATAAATAATTTTTTATTAAATTATATTACTCAATTTATTTTTAAATAAACCATTATTTATTATTATATTTATAATTTTTAGCATTTTAAAATGAATAAAAATAAGAAATATATAAATATATATAACTTTTACATAGATATTAAAAAAATTAAAATCTAATATTTAATACACAATATAAATATTCATATAAGTTATAAAATAAATTAATATATTTTTAAACTAAATAAATAATAATAAAAAAATTCTTTTTTATAAAAATGCTATTTTTAAACCAAATCAACACAAATAGAAATAGAACAGATCGATTGAGAACCTTACACAAATTCAACAAATCCATTGAGATACATTCGATGTAACAAATACAACAGATCCATTGCGATCCAATGATCCACAGTCCACAGTATTAAAATAAATTTGTAATAATATAGTAAAAAACTAAAGAACGCAAAAATCATTAAATCATACCATCGATTTAAGGGGTGACAACAAATAGTTCAGATTCAAGAGCTTCCACCGTCGCCTGTGACTTAATCACTCACAGGGCATCTAATGATCAACTGATCCCAAAAATTAGGGCTTCCACCTTATAAATCTCTGGTTTCAATATAAACATGCAACCACATCAAGACCAAAAAAAGTTAACAAAAATTCCAAATCAAAACAGATAAATAAACATGCAAATAGTTATTAATCAAAAATCCAATTTTTACCAAAAAAATTCTTGAATCGATGTGATTTGCCACCCCTTATATTTTGTTACATCAAAAGAAATGAAAATGAGATGCTCGATGTCGATGATAGACAAGAAGGAGCATAACTGAAACTAGATTAGTCTGGTACAGTACACTATCAAAGATCGAATATAGTGTCAAGTAACACATGAGATGAAGAGATTTAAGCAAATAACTAATGGATTCGGTGTTAGAATGATAAGATTTTGTTTTGGAATGAAGAGATTTGAAGATTAATCCAAAGGATTTAGGGTTTACAAGGAAGGGATTTAGGGTTAGATGGGAGGCGCAGGAAGAGAGGAAAGGGAAGGGAGAGAGGCGGCTACGAAAATGAGAGAGTGAGAGTAAAATGAAGTAGGTTTAGGGTTATTAGAAGTTAAGATGAATATATAGACAACTAAAACGGCAACGTTTAGTTTGTTATATATATATATATATATACACATTATTTAAAAAATATTCGGAAATCGGCGGGTTTAGGTTGTGACCCCCCTCCACCGACCCGCCATCCGAAACCCGTTTTTGTCTCCCCATCTCCGCCAATCTGCCTCACGCCCACCTGATCTTGCCGAACCGCTGCCTCTCTTCGGTTCGGGTTGGTTCAAAAATTCACCTCCGGACGGTTTGTGCACAGCCCTACCTATGCACATGAGCAAAGCACGCCACGCCTTGTATCCATCTACATTTGAGACAATCTGCACTTCAGTACTTGGTGAACTTTCACTTGGCTTTAAGAATAAATACCCCTTAACTGACATACTTTAATGTTACTTCTGTTAAGCCAATTTGGCAGTTATAAAACTTCCTTACATATTCTTTTTTAACTGAATTTTTGCTGAGGTGCTTAATGATTGAACTTCAATGCTGTTTCTGATTTAGTTAATCTTTTTCCTAAAGGTTAAGCACATGGACGAACTTTTCAGAGCGAAGTGATGTGTACAGTTTCGGAGTCTTCTTGCTGGAGTTGATTAGCGGTCGCGAAGCACATGGCAAGTATATGTCAATATCAGGGCACAATCTAATACATGAGGTAAATACAACTTATTATTTCTCCATCATTCATTTACATATCACTGCAATTTATGGGGACATGACATTGTTTTCTTATCAGCATTTCATGTGAATCTTCAACGTTCTTTGAACTGCATCACTTCGCCTTACTGCCCGCTTCTTCTTTTTGTTTTTTTTTTTTTTTTTCTCATAACTGAAGGCTAGGGAATGCAGAGTCGAAAACTTCATTGATGAGACGCTTGGAGAGCGCGAAATGCAGGCTGCAAGACAGCTAATGGAGCTGGCATTGCTATGTATAGGTATTAGTACAAAGAGACCATCAATGTCTAGAGTTGTTCAAGAGATTGAACAGATTCAAAGGAGAGAAATGGGGTACATGCATGCTGAGTTTGGTGAGGAGATAGGCTCTGTAACACTTGGTAGTGAGCTCTTCAAATGAGTGAATATTCCATTTTTTCTACTGCAAAGCATTCTTTAATTGGATTCATTGTTGGTTACAACTATTACCTATCCAAGGGAAAAAAAAAAAAAGCTTGAGATTTAATAGAAAATGCATTTTTAAAGGGACTTTATAGAGTTTGGAATTGGAAGTTTATCATTTTATTATTTGCCTATACTGGGATGTTAAGGTGAGGGGAATCGAATCATAATCTCAACTTTATAATATCCATTACTTTAGTTACTAGACTATAAAGAAAGAACTTTTATTGAACATGAGAATAATTTTCACTTTGCATTTAATAGTAGGTGCTAATCTAAATAAATTTTGGTCTGAACCATTAGCCGTTAGAGTCAACTAATTCAGTGTAGTTGCATATATTAGGACTCAAATCTGAGACTTCGTTTAAGGAGGAATAACTCTCTGTTAATTAATTCTAACGGTTGTTGGTAAAATAAAAATAAATTTAATCCCAACAATTGTTGGTAAAATAAAAATAAATTTAATATATTTAATGTAACCTTACATATAAGGTTGCCTCTTCTTTGCATCTGTAACAATGTGTGTTTCAATATATAACAATGAAAATTAAAATATTAAAAACGAATATATAATATAAAGAAACTAGTAAATATAAAAATAAATTAATTAGAATTCTAGTTAAGGCAAATATTTTGGCTACTTCATGTAACCGCAAAAGTGAAGGTCATCCACGAAATAAATGTGATGTATAGATATATTCATTCTTTTAGCATGCTACATAATTTTAGGCTATACTTTTGCTTTTTCATTCCTTACATTTCATGCAACACCTTAAACTTTTCATGTATATAAACGAGTTATTCATAATGCTCCAAAAAAAAAAAATAATAATAATAATAATAAACAAGTTATTTTATAGTGGCTATATTTGTATTTATACAAATACAACTTAAAATCATTAGATCAATTTCTATTTAATTATGGCCACTGATACATATTATAAGAATTAATATGCAAGAAAAATTAATGGTTATAGTTAAATAAAAATTAATTTAACAGTTTTAATTTTATTTATATAACTACAAATATTTGTACCATAATAAGAAATAATAATAATAATAGATTTAATATGGATTGGTTTTTCTTTATATTATTTGTGTGCCCATATATATATATATATATATATATATAGTTTTGAATGGAGTTATACTATTACATTATTCTTCAGCCACATACACAAATAAATAGAACTTAATTTTAGAAAATTGTCCTCGTAAAACTATGCTATTTAAGAACAAAATGTGAGAACGTCTTACCAATTTTTAAGGAGATTTCAACTAAATATTCAAAAAAATCATGCCAGCTAAGATTTTAATTTAATATGTTTAACTTTTTTTTGTTAAAAACATTAAACCTTAACCGCCCAATAAAAAAATAATTTAAGAAAATAAATAATCTCATAGTATAGACAAAAAAAAAAGCTTGGTGTAAGGAATTTGAAAATTTTATATAGTCTGTGACGTGAATAAAACTTGAGATAATATCAGAATGTAGCCTTGTGATCAATTGAATTAAAATTAATGAGTTTTATTATTTTTTTTTTATGGTGTTATAAGGGTGAGAGCTACTCTTAAATTTTCAAAAAAAAAAAAAAGAAAAAAAGAAGTGATTATAATCACATAGAATGAATGAATTATATTTTCTAAATTAATATTTATTTACTTAAATTTTTGAACATATAAAAAAGGAATAAGTATAACTTTAATCCCTCTAATTTGGCCTTATGATAAAACTAGTTCCACATTTTTTAATGATATTTAAGTATATATTTTTTATATTTCTTACACTTAAGGACCTTTATAACTAATATCATTAAAAATCTATGTTTATTGTTAAAGTAATATAAATTTTTAATAGTAAAATTACATATTGAGTGATATAACATTCAATTACCTGCAATAAAAATTCACAATAAATCAAGTTTAAATATATTTCTAATTTTATTATAAAAATAGTTTTTAAAATAATTTTATAACATTTTAAAAATAATTAATTAATTAAATTAATCATAAATTATATATAAAATAAATTTATCATTAAAATTTAAAATTATTTGACTACTTTTGTAATATAGCGAAATCACGGGATTAAATTGAAACTTGAAAAAAAAAGAGGGAAACGTTGTCGTTTAAGAGCTGACATCAAGCTTCCTTGACTTCCTCTTTCTGCATCTTGAATCTACTACAGTTTGTTGTTCTATAATAAGTGTATACACACTACTCGTACCAGATCTCACAGTCACCGACTGCTCTCCGTCGCCATTTCACACCTCAGCTCAGCAATGTCTCCTCGCTATCTTCTTCTCCTCTCCTTAGCAGCTCTCCTTCTCTTCTCTAATCTCTCTCCTTCCCTCTCCAAGTCTCAAAACGACAACAACAAGAACAAAAACGACGACAGCGACAACGACGACGAAGATCTCAGCTTCCTCGAAGAAGACGACAAAAACGACGCCGTATCTAACAATCACCACAGTTACCCCGATTCTGACCAGTTCGACGAAGATGACATCGACGGCGACGATTTCGGAAACTACTCTGATTTCGACGATTCAGAATCTGATCCCTACAAGGAGCCGGAGGTTGACGATAAAGACGTCGTCGTTTTGAAGGAGAGAAATTTTACTGATGTGATTGAGAATCATAAGTTTGTGATGGTGGAATTTTACGCGCCGTGGTGTGGTCACTGTCAGGCGTTAGCTCCGGAGTATGCGGCGGCAGCTACGGAGCTGAAGACGGAGGATGTGGTGCTGGCGAAAGTTGATGCTACTGAGGAGAGCGAGCTGGCTCAAGAATACGACGTTCAAGGGTTTCCTACTGTGCTTTTCTTCATTGATGGCCAGCATAAGCCTTACCCTGGTCAAAGGACTAAGTAAGTTAGTAGTTTTTTGATGCTTTTTTTTTTTTTAATTTTGAAGTAACGGTTTTGTGTATGTGATTTGATTAGGGAAGCTATAGTGACCTGGATAAAGAAGAAAATTGGTCCTGGAATTTATAATCTTACTACATTGGATGATGCTGAACGCGTCTTGACGTCTCAAAATAAAGTTGTTCTTGGTTACCTCAATTCTTTAGTGGTATGTGTTTTGTTTATTCATTAATTCTGATGTTGATTGTTTGCAAGTGTTAATTTGCTGCTAGCTGTTGTAATTATGAAAATGGATTAGCTTGGTTACTTGCTGATTCTTGAATGCTTATATCTTTAGATCGACTGCAATTGCACCATTTTGCTATGTCTTGATCTGTATTTGGTTTTGTTTTCGGGGAGATTAATTTGGTGCATTTAATAAACAACAGGGTCCTGAAAGCGATGAGCTTGCAGCTGCATCAAGATTACAAGATGATGTCAATGTCTACCAAACTGTAAGCTCTGATGTGGCAAAGCTTTTCCACCTTGACCCCAATGTTAAACGTCCTGCTTTGGTCATGGTTAAGAAGGAAGCTGAGAAAATAAGTTACTTTGGTTGGTTCTTCGTGGTCATCTTTTAGTTGAATTGTTTAATTGAATTTGGAGGGGCATATTTTCATGTTTAATTTCTTATTGTGCAGATGGTAACTTTTCCAAGTCTGAGATATCTGAGTTTGTGTTTGCCAACAAGCTTCCTTTGGTGACTGTCTTTACAAGAGAAAGTGCCCCTTCGGTTTTTGAGAGTCCAATTAAGAAACAGGTGCCTGTGTATTTTGTCATTTTTATTGACTTCGTAATACTCATATTAAGCACTTTAACAATAATAGTAGTCGGTTTTATTGATTTTTATGTAAATTTTATTATCAGCTGTTGCTGTTTGCAACTTCAAATGATTCAGAGAAAGTTTTCCCAATATTTCAAGATGCAGCTAAACTTTTCAAGGGAAAGGTAACTTTAGGCCATCTGTGAAAAGCTTCACTGTTGATAATATTTGATTAATTAGTTGGAAAATAATATTTAAGAAATGAAACTTAGCCCCTAGCATATTTTGATTGATTCAAATTGTAGTTTGTCTGGTTGTGATTGATTTTGTGGTGCAGCTTATCTTTGTATATGTTGAATTGGATAATGAAGAAGTTGGGAAGCCTGTTGCAGATTATTTTGGTATTGCTGGAAATGCTCCCCAGGTAATTTATTCCATCTTTCCGGCACAAGTGAAATTATATTGTTTTTTGTCGATTTTGTATGTCCATCCTGATTGAAACAATGGTGATATCCATTTCTTTGCAGCTCCTTGGTTACACAGGAAATGATGATGGCAAGAAATTTGTATTTGATGGGGAAATTACTATCGATAAGATTAAGGTTTAAATCTTCTCTTATTCTCTCCATATATGTACACATAAATTTACTGTTAATGTTGGTTTGGGATTTTTTTTTTGGGTTGTGGTCTTATGCCAAACCAAAGCTGCTTGCAAAATGCATGTTTCAATTTCAATGCTATCATCTCTCAGGCTTTTGGAGAGGATTTTCTTGAAGACAAGCTTAAGCCTTTTTTCAAGTCAGACCCAATTCCAGACACTGTGAGTTACCAAGAATTGTTTCCCAGATAACTTATTAACTTTGATCTCATGTCTAACTTAATTTTTGGTATTTGGTTCTGATAGAATGACGGGGATGTCAAAATAGTAGTTGGGAATAATTTTGATGAAATTGTTTTGGATGAGTCGAAGGATGTTCTCCTTGAGGTATTATTGCATCCTAGATATTTAATGAATCAATTCAATCTATTTTGTTTCCTATACTGTGGAGATCATTGTAATGTGTGTTTGTGTGTGTCAGATCTATGCACCATGGTGTGGACATTGCCAGTCTTTGGAGCCAACATATAATAAGCTTGCCAAACATTTGCGAGGCATTGAGTCTCTTGTTATAGCCAAGATGGACGGAACAACAAATGAGCATCCTAGAGCAAAGGTACTTACAAAATTGATATGTGTTGTGAAATATAAAATGATCTAGGTCTTTTTGTTTTCATGTTACATGGATTTAATATTGTTTTGATTTATTCAAAAACACATTGGAGTAAGCATTTTGAGTTTTTTCTGTGTGAAATGGTGAGTTAATTTTGTAGTTCTCATGATTATATGGCTTCATCATCTGAATTCCATATTAATTCTAATGCAAATTCATTTTGTCGATCTTGGGGTCTGTTAACATCAAAGCTGGAAGAACTTTGTAATCAATGATTGTTCTTTTACTTATTCCTTTGCAGGCTGATGGATTCCCAACCCTTCTCTTCTTCCCTGCTGGAAACAAGAGTTTCGATCCTGTAAGCAACTTAAGCATTCCATTTCTGTATGGTTCCTGAAATAGTAGGATATGTCATAATATTCCGAGTTCCTTTCACAATAGCATTTGGTGGTTTGTGGGTTTGGCAGATTACTGTGGACACTGATCGCACTGTTGTAGCATTTTATAAGTTCATCAAGAAACACGCATCCATCCCATTCAAGCTTCAGAAACCAGCTTCTTCTCCAAAATCTGAGAGTTCTGATGTCAAAGATAGCCTCAAAGAGAGCCCTCAGAGTAGCACCGAGGATGTGAAGGATGAATTGTGAGGAATACAGGGTTTCATATTTCTTACCATGCTAATTTATGAGTCTACTTGTGTGTCAACTAGGCTAAACGGATACTATCATATGAAAATAGAGAGCAGAGAGAATATATATATTCTCTCAAATTCCCAGCTGAGCAGACAATTGAGATCTTTTTGAGCCCCCAAAGACCCGGCTCAAAAAAGAAAACCTAAGAATAGAAAGGAAAACGTTAAAGATGCTGTGTTAGCTTTCAAGTTTTGTCTACTTTGTTAAAAGATTCTGTTTCCGTTAAAAGGGCTTTAATAATAACACTTCAATTCATCGAGAGACTGTTAACTTTATTCTCAACTTTTTTTGTTTCTTTTGGTAATTATCTTCTTAAGTTATAAGAATTCGGATTGATCCTGTAAGGGTTTGATTCAGCTGTTGATAGCTGTTTTATAATAATATTGGGTAGAATGCATGTGAATTGCACTGTTTTGATTAGTATATAAAATGATTATTCTATACATAATTTATTTATTTATTTTTACTTCAATAAAATAATATAACAATACTAATTTTTAAATAATAATACGATATTGACATTATTTATTTTGTGCAATATAAATTAAAGAAGAAAAGGTATTTCTTTCTCTCTTTTCACAGGTTAATTTAGTTCCAACTCGATGTGAGGTTAATTGGAATTTTGGCTTAGTGCTCTAGTTTAAGTTGTTCCAATATTATAATTAATTCGTCATCTTCCAATAAATATAATTGTCGATATTGATAGAAATTTTTGGACATTTCTGAATGTGATTTTCTAGTCTAGAATTGAACGTATTAAATTCATAATTTTTTAATAATTGTAAAATAATATTGTTTAATTTTTTTCTCTTTTAACAAGTTAATTTAATTTTCTTGCAATAAAAAAATTTTTGGATTGTTGCATGAAAATTAAATTAGCTTGTTAAAAAAGAAATTTTATTCGTTGAAACATGAGGCTTTCTACAATAATAATTAGACGATCAAATTCTTTGCTAATACAACAAAAACAACAATAATAAAAGTTATTGTACCTGGAAGAATATAATATTAAAAAGTTGTAAATATGCGGAATACTTATTCTCATATATTTCAATGATATATATGCAAGATACAAGGAACCTATATAGGAAAAAATGCAGAATTATATAGTTGCATATATATTCCTAAATGGGATAAGGTTCATTTATGCCCTTAATGTTTTTCTTAAAGTCCAGATAAGTTTCTTATTTTTTTTTGGCTCAAATAAGTTAGGGTTTAATAAAAAAGGGTCATTTAAGCCCCTTTTAAATAGACGAAGTTCATTTCCGATAATTTAAGTGATGACATGGCAAACTTTACCAAATATATCTCTTCACCAAATTGATTTTTTTTCCCGTTCTTCTTCCCTATCGCCTCCCACCTGCTACTTCTTCTCATTTTCCTCCTTTCAATTTCTTTGTAATTATTAATAACAAAACTCAAAAGAAAGCCAAAAATCCTCAATCTTTTTATTGTTGCTGCTGGTGGCGGTTGATGAAAGTGATGAGAGCATGAACGCTCTCCAATGGTGTTTGAAGCAATAGAAATCATTCTAGGTTGGCCTCACCCTCTTTGACTCCGATGACAATGGCAATCTCCCCGATTTTGGCACCGGCAGCGGCAACTGTTTCATCTGCCAATTCAACTTCCGTGATTTTAATTTGATATACGTACTACCCTCTGATTTCTCTTGAATTCTTATTTATTTATTTATTTTCTTAATTATTTGGTTTGTTACTGTGGTTGTTTTTGTTATAATCCTTTAATGTTGGTGAAGGCGTTTATCCTTTGTTGAAGTTCATGCTGATGCAGAAACAACCCCTTTTCGTTGGTTTCTTCTCATCACTTCCTCGCTGTTTAAAAATGGTGTGTAAATCTGAAAATTGAATTCCCACTTCAAAATTGTTGATTCTTTTGCCAAATCTTGATCTAGGTATTGAGTGTTTCTCTCAGTTTCCTCTGTTTTTTGCTGTGGAAGTATATATATTGAACTTAAGACAT
Source organism: Mallotus repandus (assembly GCA_949671775.1). Taxonomy (NCBI): domain Eukaryota; kingdom Viridiplantae; phylum Streptophyta; class Magnoliopsida; order Malpighiales; family Euphorbiaceae; genus Mallotus; species Mallotus repandus. The sequence goes on along the minus strand of CATIWM010096308.1, from coordinate 1,291 downwards.
TGAAAAGAATGACTCCAAACTCAGTTGTAGTAACCATGAAGAAGGCAAACAACTTTTCTATAGTGGAAATCAATGCTTCAAATCAATCTTTATTTCTTGAGAAATAAAAAGCTGCAAGTCCCAAGCAATTCACATGGGTTCTTCTTCTCAAAGCTTATAAAGCTTTTACTTACGTTTCCTGGTTAGCAATGGCATTTAAAGCCACACTCCTCTCAATCAAGAAACGCATTAATTTTTTTTGCTTGCCTATTGATTCTTCAAGCTTTCTTGGGTGTCTTTCAATGGGACCCATTAAAGGTTTCAAAAAAAGAAAGAGAGCAGAGAAGAAGGTTGACCAGAATGTGTTGGTTGCTGCTGCTTTATCTTCATTGAAATCCTAACCTCAATAACCTTAACAACAACAACAACAACAACAACAACCATCAGATTGGTAGGATGATTTTTCTAAAAGAATTTGTGGTACACATTCTTCTGATTGTTCTCTTGCTTGTATATTTTGTGTTTTGGTTGATGGTTACTGGTTAAATGAGTGCTAATTAAACATCTATTTTTTACTCTCCATAGATGTATTTTGATTACTCTTCCTTATTGCATGATTACATCTATACTTTCAGAATGCATATTTAATATTGGACTTTGAAGCCACACTATGACGCCTTTGATGGATTTTGTAAGGAAATTGCAATTGGTTGGCTTCTAACCTGACATTGAAGATTTTATGTTCTAAAATGCTTGAAATGTTAGGCTTGTGCCAACACAATGAGATAAAGGTTCTGGCATGCCATTATGTGGTTGAAGGCTTGAATTTGAATCTTATCCTAAGCCTGTTGAAGTTGAGAAGTCTCCTAAGCCCGTTGCTTCTTGCGCCATGTTTACTCTTCTTGGTTAGGGTCTTCTTTGGCTTTATTTAATTTTTTTTAGTTTATGAATTATGTTATCTGATTTTGGTTCCATTTTTTTTCAATCTGATTCTCTTCTATGATACTATAAATTTTATTGTTTTTGCTGGATTAGATGATTTAATCATGGAAGTTACCATCTTTTTTGCTTTGTTTGGATTTTTTTTGCTTGTTTTGGTTATCAACTTTATGTTTGGTGAATTTTCTGTAACATCCCTATTTTCATCCATAATTAATATTATGTGAACATATGCATTTTAAACAATTCCATTTGACTATGTGTATTTTTCATGAATTGAATCTAGTTGACTTGTTTACATGAGTAACCTTAGGGACTAAATTGAGCTTTAGCATAGAAGGAGGATTAATTTGAACTTTTTCTTGATATTTGA
>CATIWM010096287.1:0-23428 GCA_949671775.1 Mallotus repandus | reverse complement strand
ATTAATCAAAATGTAGGCCCATTTTTAGTTTCATTTTCATTTGTAAATAAAAATGTAGATTTAGTTAACTTAAATTAAAATCAAATGTAGTTTATATTTAGGGACGTTACAACTTGAATGCATTTTTTATATGCTTTTTCATTGATTGGTTGCCTTAGGGTTAGATGGATGTTCAAATTAGGGTTTAATGAAATTGCATGTAATTAGGGAATAAGATAGTAATTCATAAAATAATTCTAAATGAACACAGGACTAAAAGAAGTTGGTATTCCATATCTAGAACTCATGGTTGTGGTGCTAGCTTGTATTAGAGAATCGAGTTACCACCACTTTCGATTTGACCCAGTTATTACCCTGGGTGGCGACTCCTCATCTCCACGCCATGTCTTTGTGACAGTGGTTAGTGTGTTCCCTAGAGCCCTGAGCTCAAACAGTATTGCTGTTGCAATAAACTTGGGCGCGCTCTAAACCCTGCTGTCTACCAATACCCTCTCTTAACTCTATCGAGCTTCTCTTCAACAATCTCTCGACCCTAAAATATGTCTCTAGAAGGAGTAACAGGAACTCTCCTCATGAACGGTCCATCCCACCAACGATAGACTCACTCACCTAGGTACCATACTTTATCAATAAGGTCGGGCAGTAAGACCCTCCTCTGTGTCAGACGCCAAGCCACCCCCATCTCGATCGACCAGTCCTGTTGCTCCATCCACCAATGGGGAAAAATCTGCCCAAGAAATATATAAGCAAAAGGTTGCCAAAGAATGAGAAAGTAAAATCAAAATGCACCATACCTAACTGTGGGCCAACTTACTCAATAAACCCCTCGCCTCTATAGGACTCTCGATCAAGCCATAAGTCTTCCTAATCTATCGTGGAAGACATGGAAAGCCACTCTCAAGAAAGCACCTCAATAGTGGGACGAGTGTTAGGAAGAAAGGAATCATAACACTCAAAAATGAAATAATCCAAAAAGAAAGAGACCACACTCACGTCCAGCACGAACAAGCAGCTACAAATTTGTGAACCTCCTCTACAGGCTGCATCTAGGCCAGAATACATGTGAGCAAAAGCAATTATGCCCCAACCATACTTCAGTAGATCCCTCAAGTTCCTCAGAACAAGTAATAGTTGTAAAAAGCTAGTGCCGGAGGCATTCGAAAAGATAATGGCACTAAAGAGGTAATATAAGAAACACCTGGCCAACTACTCTAAGTTAACACGACTCGCATTATGCTTTAACTTAACTTTGTCCACAAGTATGCATACTGGATCAAAGAGGAGCAGCCAAACATCACAGAAGCATTAATACTAAACATATCCTTCAACCATCTGTTCCTCACAACGATAGAGCTATACGCCTCACTTTTGAAAGGGATAAGCTCCCCGGAAAAACTCAGCCCAGTAATGGCTACAAAATTAAGCGGAGTAATAGTCATCTCCCCAAAAGGCAAATGGAATGTATGGGTAGTATCCATCCATCGCTCAACAAGAGCACACATCGCGGCATGACTCGATGCATATGAGCCGTAAGTAAGAGCAGAAATAATGTCATCAAAGCCTTTCCCGGCAACCATCGGCTTCACACACGGAGGAAGGCCCTAATAGTACAAGCTAACCTTATTAAACCTACCAGGCAGCTGAATGACAGGCCCAAAGGACTGCAACCAATAGGTAAATCAGTTATAACATTCATTAGACACTAAAACATCTCTTTTAATCATTTTTTTATAGGAATACATAACAATTAGAGCTACACAAATAATAAGTGCTAAAATGAAACAACCATAGCTACATAGACAGCAAGTGCTGAAATCATACAACTAGAGCTACACAAACAACAAGTGCTAAAATCAGACAGCTAGAGCTATATAGATAGCAAGTGCTAAAATCAGATAGCTAGAGCTACACAAACAACAAGTGTTAAGATCATACAACTAAAGCTACGCAGATAGCAACTGCTAAAATTAGACAGCTAAAGCTACGCAAACAAAAAGTGCTAAAATTAGACAGCCATAGCTACACAAACAGTAAGTGCTAAAATCATATGACTAGAGCTACACAGACAGCAAAGGCTAAAATCAAATAGCTAAAGTTACGTAGATAACAAGAGCTAAAACCAGACAGCTAGATCTACACAAACAGTTTGAGCTATACAGACAACGAGTACTGAAATCAAATAGCAAAAGCTATAATCAGAGCAATATATATAGTAAGTGTTGAGGCAGACAGCTAGAGTTACAACAAGTGCTAAAGCAAAAAAGGCAAAAGTTATAGCTAGAGCTACACAGATATATGGCATATGCTAAAACAAACAGCAAGAACTTTGGTAAAAAAAAAACTCTACATAGCCAAAGCTAAGAAAGCAAATGGTAAAAGCTAAGAACTAAAACTACAACAGGAGTTATCACAGCAAGGGATGAATAATGACTAAATGAGTGAACTAACCGGACGATGATGAATAGTCCAAGCATGGATCTCCAGGCTATAGACAATAGGAATCGGATCTCCTCGAGAAAATTGAGGTGGACAAGAAGTGGCTTCACCACTAGTCCCTAACTGCTTCTGTAACTCCAGCAGTAGAAGAATTCCTTGCACCAGTCTATCCAAAAACCACTTCATCCTCTAAAATAAAGTTGTCAAAAGAAAAAGAAGCAGTGCCCACAACGCTTAAATCACCAAGATTATCAAGAATAGGAGGGAAGTCCATAATCCCCGCACTACGTGAAGCAATAGAACAATAATAAAGGAAAACAGAAGAAAAACACTCTGAAAACTCAAAGAGAGCTCATGAAAGGTCGGAAAAACAGGTAAAAACCACCCTGAAATAAAAAAAGAGTTCAATTTAAAGACTTCAGACACACCTCGGAGCGCGTGACCATGCACCTAGCGCTTGATCACGTGCCTAAAGCACATGATCAAAAACTTACACACGTATACACTGACACCCTCGCACACGCACTCTCAAGGTCCTGAACTTGCATTTTACCAAAAAGATGCACAAAGAATGCACATGAATCACGCAAATACGAGCATTATATGTTTTAGGACACTACATTTGACATCACTGTCTTAGAAAGTCATATCATTATTAATCAAAAAAAAGGAAAGATGAAGCATAAATGACACAAGCACGTTGCATCTACAATTATAATGCTGACATCACAAAATCACATTCAAGACACGACAAATGATGACATTATTATTGCATCACTAGTGCATCATCACTGCTCAATAGCATTTTTATTTTCTTAATACCATTCTCACCACTTAGTTGCATTTTCACTGCTTAGTAGCATTTTTTGTCTGTTTAGTAGCATTTTCTACTTCTTAGAAGCATTTTATCCACTTAAAACATTTTCACTTCTTAGTAGCATTTCCATCTGCTTAGTAGCATTTTCATCTACTTTGTAGCATCTTTGACTGCTTAGAAGCATTTTATCTGTTTAGAAGCATTTTCACTGCTTAGTAGCATTTCCATCTACTTAGTAGCATTTTCGTTTGCTTAAAAGCAATTTTTGTCTGCTCAGAAGCATTCTCATCTACTTAGTAGCATTTTCGTCTACTCAAAAACATTTTTGTCTACTCAGAAGCATTTTTTGTCTACTCAAAAGCATTCTCATATACTTAGTAGCATTATCATCTGCTTAGTAGCATGTCCGTGTGCTCAGAAGCATTTTTCTGCTCAGAAGCATTCTCATATGCTTAGTAGCATTTTCACTTGCTTGACACCTCAGGAGGTTATAGTGGCACTTTCATTTGCTTGGCACCTCAGAAGGTTATAATAGTATTTTCATCTGCTTGACACCTCATAAGGTTATAATAACATCTTCATATGCCCGACACCTTAGAAGGTTATAATAGCATCTTCACTTGCTTGACACCGTAACAGGTTATAGTAGCATTTGGTTGACACCTCAGAAGGTTATATAGCATTTTCATCTGCTTGACACCTCAGTAGGTTACAGTAGCATTTTCATATGCTTGACACCTCAGAAAGTTATAATAGCATCTTCCTCAAAAGGTTATGGTAGCATCTTCATTTGCTTGATGCCTCCGAAAGTTATAGTAGCATCTTCATTTCCTTGATGCTGAAAAAGGTTATAATAGCATATTCATTTTCTTGAGACCTCAAAAGGTTATAATAGCATCTTTATATGCTTGACACCTCAGAAGGTTATAGTAACATCTTTATTTGCTTAACACCTCAATAGGTTATAGTAGCATTTGCTTGACACCTCAGAAGGTTATAATAGGATTTTCATCTTGCTTAACACTATAGTAGGTTATAGTAGCATTTTCATTTGCTTGATACCGCAGTAGGTTATAGCAGCATTCCCATTTGCTTGTCACCTCAGCAAGTTTACAAAAGCATCATCTCACCTCACCTAAGGAAATTGCTAAAGCACACAAGCAGGTGATAACTTCTCCAACCAAATAAAACAACATCAACAATAATGGGCTTGTCATCAAAAGACTAAACGGTGCACCATCAAGTACCTTTTCCCAAAACCCATTTTTGCATCTCTGTATTGCTTCACAGGTATTAACATTAGTACTAGAAGACTATACAACACACATGAAGTAGGGGGCAACTGTCATACATCAAATTTTGACTATCCCCAAAAAGGTCCAATAATGAAAACATCTCTTTGAATATGACAAGTGTCAGATCATTTGTACCACCTTTGAAGCATGTCGTAAGTCTAAAAAAACTCAACTGAGCCTTCAGAGTGCAAAATCAACTTCTGAATCATTAACTCGCACCCCTATTTTATTTCATATGAATTATCAGAGTGGTAAGTTGCTCATTTCTAGCAATCATTGCCCAAAACGAGCTACTCATCAGACTAGTGTTCATCTCATGAGACTAGAGTTCCACTTCGCAAAATTGGGAGCCAATTTTGATAAAACGGATGTTGGAAATGAGTTTGAAAGGTCCCAAAATCAAAAAAAAATCCCCAAAATAGCACAATCAGAGCCCAGGAAGGTTGCGTGACACGTATGAGAGTGCATGATCATGCATCAAAGTGCGTGACCATGTGCTTCGATAAGGGTGTAATGCGCAAAAGCACACACGCACTCCTTGGGACATGTGATCACATAATTTTTGACACTTTTCCCTATAAATAAGGGTCTCTACCTCCCATTTTGAGGGGGGCTGACGTACACTGAAACATTGTAGAATTGAAGACCCAGGAGCCCTAATTTACACATTTTTGGCTCACCCACTGCATTTTCATAGGATGTTTTAGACCACTTTTGAACCAAACCCACCCTTACCTTTATCAAAGCACACTTCAAGGGTATACGAATTTGCATTACACACGTTATTAACCTCTCGGCAAGGACAGCTTGAAAATCCAACAAAGCTAAAGCTTCAAAAATACCAAAAAAAGCTCAATCGAATATGAGGACCAAATAATCATTTTTGCATGTTTATTTTATTGTTTTGCATTTTACTTTATTGCCGCCAATAGTTAAGAAATTGTTGTGATTATGTGATGAGACTGGCAATTTGCATGCTGATTGAATAATCTCTTCTCTGTTTTGCTCATAATAAATTATCATTTTCCATCAATATGCATTCAATAAACATGAAAGCTTACATATCTAAGCTAAAGCTTCAATATTGCAGTCCAATGATGCAATCATCATTATTTATTATTTATCTTATCATTTAGAAATGCTTCATAGTAATTCCTGTAAGAGCATGAGCTATGTGCATCCATTTAATCATTCATGATACATCAATCATCTTTGTTGTGCTTATTTACTATTCGAGTGGATGAGTAGATGAAGTTGCACATAGTTGTGTTAACCTTTGTTTTGCAGGTGTTTTCTAGATTAAGACTAGATTTACATTTTCATAATCCTCTTTTCCTTTTTCAAATGTATTTACTAGGAAAGCCTTGTAAATAATCATATTGAATTTTTTTTATTTTTTGTTATTGTCCTATGCTTGTGTGAATGTACATCTATCAACTATCATTACCAAAACTAGGGTGTTGTGGTAGCCATATATTGAGTATCATAATGAGAAATAGCAAAAAAGTAGATGAGATCTACCTGGCTCAGAATCTCTGCTAGGGACAGTACTTGTTGAGTGACCCAATGTCTTCCCTTTCATCTTTTCCTAGTTTTCTAAAAACCAGGTGGTGACTCCAAACATAAAGCATCTCGTATCCCCCCAACACCAATCATTTGTCCCTATCCTATAAATGGAGCAGACGTCCTATCCGGCAAAGTTGCCATGTCCCTCAAAAATGGAAAAATATCCCAAAAGCCATCCCACGAGAAAGGGAAGGCACTAAGGTCGCTCACACCAGCCTATCTAAAACTTTTTTTTTCCTTTTTACAATAAATAGAATTAGGAACATTTTATTCAAATTTAAAATTAATTAGAATTAAGCCCACTTAAATTATCCAATTCAATTGCCATAAAATTAGTAGATTTAAGCCCATTTTCCTTAGAATAAAATAAATAGACTTAAGATAATTAAATTAATCAAAATATATAAGGTCATTAAATTAATCGAAATATAGGTCCACCATTAATTTCCATTTCACTTGTAAATAAAATGTATACATTTAGCTAACTTTAAATTAAAATCAATATAGTCTAGACTTAGGGACTTTGCGTCTTATGAATGTATTTCTTATCTGCCATTTCATGACTGGTTGCCTTGGAGTTAGATGTATGCTAAATTAGGGTTTAAATGAAATTGCATGTAATTAGAGAATAAAATAGTAATTCATAAGCTAATTGTAAAGAAAACGAGACTAAAATAAGTTAGTATTCCATACCCAGAATTTCCTAGTTGTGGTGCTAACTCTCTTTTAGGTAATCAAGTTACCACCACTCATTAGTTGCCCCAGTTATATTACCCTGGGTGGCGACTCCTCATCTACATGCTATATCTTTGTGATATAGTAGTACGTTCCCTAGAGCCCTGAGCTTAAACAATGTCACGGTTGCTAAAATCTTGGACGCGCGCTAAACCACACCGTTTATAATGATCTTAAAGTTTTGCTTCCTAAAGTGGAGCACAGGTGGTGTGCAAGGCACATTTACACTAACTGGAGCAAAAATAGACAGGTGGAGAATTGAAGAAGAAATTTTATGTTTGTGCTTGGAGCACATTTGATGAAGAGTTCAAAGATAATCTACAGAAGTTGGGTGAGTCATCATAGAAGGCAACTGAGGGACTTGTTTATTACCTACCACAAATATGGTGCAGATCTTACTTCAACTCTTTAAGAAAATGTATGGTAGTTGATAATAACTTCATAAAGTCATTCAACTCCTAGATTCTAACTGCAAGAGAGAAGCCCATTATTAGTATGTTGGAGGATATAAGCTTGCTTTTTTTTAACAGGACTAAAGAGAACAAAAAGGTAGTTGATAGATAGTTAAAAGTACAAATATGATAGAATTTAAAAGGAAATATTTTGGTATGCTTTTTGGCTATACAACATATGTCCAAAATTTTGATTCTTGTTTATAGTTTCAAAATTTGGACATATTTGGTACTATCAAGTTTATTTGGTTATAGTACCAAATTTTTGCTGTGTTTCAACTACTGAAACTTAGTTAATTTCAGGCCAACTATTGCTAAATGAAGTTCAATATTTTTAGTGATCTATATTGCATTCAAAGTGACTATTTTCAATACAGTAGATCAACATAATATTAGGCCATATATTTCACCAAATCAAGTCTTACATAAAGACATTAACTAGCAATTACATCCACTAAAATGCCAATATACATAAGCTAAAAAACACTGATTATACACAAGCTAACAAACGATAAACATAACTAAGAAAATAAACCATGAAACAAGAAGAGCACAAATTGCCATTTTCGTCTTCTTTTTACATCTCATGGATTCTTCATGGCTTGCTTTCTTCATTCTTCTCAAATTATGCCAAACTTTTACAATTACCGAATGAACCTCACTATCACTGGATCCTCCCCTGCTTCTCTTCATTGCCTTCAGTTGACTATTTTCTACTTTAAGTATTTTGTTCTTAATCTTCAAATGGTTAATAATATCCCTAGTTCTATCACTCATAGCCTCATCATGCCACTAAAAAAGCCACAACTATTTTCCTGTCACAAAATAGCCATTTTTATTCATCACGTCACAAGTTTTTTAGAAATACAAATATAATAATCAAAAGAAAAAGTAATTCTCAATCCAACTTACCCCAGGGTTATTCTTAGTCCACGATGTCCACTTGGGTGCTTTTACTCGACAATGGCAGTAGATTAGAGGTCCTTCATAATCCATCTCAAAATTATTTTGCCTTGATCTTGTCGTTCTTGATGATGATGGCATAGTTGAAGCCATTGTTCCTTAATATCTTCCTTTGCTTGAGATTTCTTTGTGATTTTCTAGAGTTCAAGTGCAAATATTTTTTCTACGAAGGAGACAAGGCTATTTGATTCTCCATTAATGAACTCGACGACCTCTATGTTTTTTAACTGATAGGAGATATTGAATTCAATGGCCATGTCATCAATGCCCTAATGTCATCTATCCAGCTAGGCAAATAGGGCTTAAATGGTCAAAAAATGGAAAACCCTAGTATATTTTAGCCTAAAATTTGATGGGGAGCTTATTTGAGCCTCGCTAAAACTGTTAATGGCAAAAATGAACCTTTTCCCATATAAATTTGTATTTTTTCATTCCACCATTCATTAAAAGTCGTAAATTACACCTTTTATGGGATCTTATTATACTCCGGTTTATTTTCCTATTAAATCTTTCCACAATTTTCATTTCACAATTATATTTTAATTGTTCTTTGGTGAATATTTTTATCTTATTCTCTACCCATCCTTTATCACCCCATCCACCTCCACTTCTCTTACCTATATTTGTGCCTCTAACACATACTTCAACACATAAATTGAATTGTCTACTTGTCCATGAAACTCTTTCACTACTCTTTTTTTTTAAACATTTTAAAACCTAAAGATAAATAAAATGTATTACTAATAATATTAATTAGATAAACACACATCATTTGACAAAAAAAATGTATGTAAAAATAATTTAAATGTTAGGCTTGCATGTAAGAGTAATATTTTATATGAAAAAAATATTATTATTATTATTATTATTATTATTATTATTATTGTTATTGTTATTATTATTATTATTATTTAAAATGATGTAATAATAAAAAAAATTTGGTTATTTTAGTTAATTGAAAAATTTTAATTAATACCAAAGTGAATCAAACTCAAAGCTATTCATGGTTTTCAAAACACCAAATTGAACTAACATGAACCAAGCTAGCTCACAGTTGCCAAAAAAATATTGAACTTGATAACTTATGGTTTTTTGGTCTCTAGCTATGGCCTGTAAGAGAGAAAGACTAGTGAGAATGCTTACCGGACGAGGTCCCGGCGAACAACCTCCAACGCCCAAGTTAGTTGAAGGAGACTAGAGAGAATAAGGGAAAGTCTATGAGAGTTTGGTTACTTTATCCTACCTGTTCTGGTTTGCTCTTCATTTATTCACTCCTTGGCTTGCACGGGAAGTATGGCCGGTATAGTATGGTGCAAGTGATTATGTCTCTTGTCTCTTGTGAAGTTGGCGTGATCTTCTGGTTAGGCATGGCCTGTTCAGAGAGTGGTCGGTGTTACTATTTCAACGTGGTTACCTCTGGTCTGTCGGGCATTATTTTGCAACCTTACCTCACTAATTGTACTAGTTGTCTGGTGCCATGGCGGGAATGCTTGTGTTTTTAGGGAAGGAGATGTTTTGAGTGCTTTTTAGGTTTATGCTAGTACGTTGGGCCTTCGGCTTTCTAATGTGGCCCATGGAAGCCTTTAGTTTAGGTTATTGGGAGATGTTTTGTGGGCTTTTGGGTGGTCTATTTAGGCTTGGTTATCAGGGTCTCCCAACCCCCCCCCCCCCCAAAAGAGACGATCATTTATCTATAGGTGCAGATACTTTATTTTGCTGGAGTGCATTCGTCATCGTGTCTCTTTATGTGGGTGAGATTAACCGATCACGTGATGGCTGGCAGCCGTACCATGGCGTCACTTCTCTCTTTGTTGCATGTTGCTCTTTTTTAGTTTTATTTATTTATTTAAATTTATTGAAGGGAGAGAGGGTTGACAAATATGTTAGCATCTCTCCATTTATTGCAGAGTTTCCTTTTCATTTTGGTGGTTCTTTCTGCCCTTACATTGCTTTTCTTATTTTCACCAGGTGTGCTGCTCCACATGTTCGGTGACTACTTTCATGGCTGGTGGTCGAGGTATTGCTTCTATCTTTTGTACTTTAGCCATTTTTGCTCTCTCGTTGTTTTCTTGCTTTTTGTGTGTTGCAGTCAATTGTGTGTTGTTGTTGGTGAGATGTTTCCCTTGTTGGCTTGTCATTCTTCTCCCTCTTTATATGTTTTTTGTTGTTCATGGTTAAATCAGATGAAGATTCGTCATCCCTAGGCGTTAGGGAGGTTAGGGGTAGTGCATTGGCCGATGAAGTATTAGAGTTGGGAACAGTTGTTTAGTTAGATGATGATGGGACTTCCAGCGTACCTAGTGTTATTGGCGAGCCCATTCCACCTACATTTTCCTATCACTATGTTGCTGCTTAATCTTTGTATGTGAGGGAATGCTCGAAGGAGAATACTTATGACTGTGTAGGATAGGGTGTTCCTTCTATTGCCACTATTAGTTCGTCATTAAGTCCTAGTGACTTGGTGGATTTAAAGAGGAAATATGAGTTTCCCGCAGACTATATTATTTCTATACCTGAGGGTTGCCGGGTGTTTAATGCTGATCAAATTATGATATATGAGGATGCTTCTAGGTCTAGGCTCTGTTTTCCTTTGGATCCATTTGTTATGAGTTTCTTACGATTGTATAAGATTCCTCTAAGCCAGGTGACCCCAAATGGGTGGATGGTTGTTATGAGTTTCTTCATTACATGCCTCATAGTTGGAATTGAGCACAACCTCAATTTGTTTCAATTCCTCTTCATGTTTAGCAAGAAGAAGGAATTTTGGCACTTGTCAAGTCGTCCGAATAGGGCCTTGCTTGGGGGTTTGCCTAAAGTCTGTAAAACTTGGATGAAGAGTTTTATGGTTATTGTGAACCCACCGGGGTGGGGAGATATCCCTCAATGTTGGGTAAAAGACACTTTTATGGGAAATAGCAAGATAAAACTTATTAAGAAGGAGAGAGCGATGCTCACTGCCCTTACAGCAAAAACTAAAGGCCATTGCTTTAATTATATGGAGTTGGTAGATCCTTTGAGTGGTTCGCTGCCTATGTTTTTAGTGCTTTGCTATTGTGTTTTTTTTTATGATTTGTTAATAATTTTTTGCTCTCTATTGTAGGTAAGAGTTTGAAGAACATGGTTCAGCTGCATCTAAGGAATGTTCATGCTGCTTATGACAAACTCGCTTCATCTGCTGATCCGCCTGCTAGTGATACCTCCATTATCGAGATTCCTAATGCTGAAGAGGAATGTTAAGAGAAATCCCCCATGCCCCTCCTATTGAATCCCATTCCAAAAAGTCTGGAAAGAAATGTTGCCTTGATGTGGTTGCTACTGCCATTTTATAGCTAGGAGATTCTAATGAGCCTACTCACCGGGGGTTAGTATCGCAAGCCATACGGGAGTTGCATTCCCAGTTGGAGAAGAAGCATCAGAAATATAGATCATTGTTTACCTACACTGTTGGTGTAATTGCAAATTTAGCTAGAGCATGTCGTCTGCCTGGAGATAAGGACCTTCGCAATGTTGTTGCCTCTGATTTGGATTTGGGACGGTTTTTCAAACTCTCTACTCTACAGGTGAATCATTAGTTAGTTCTTATTTTGTCTTATCGTGTCTTAGTTGTTTTCTTCATTTATTCACGATGATGTTTCTTTGCTATCGCTATTGTTGTTGTGTTGAATTGAATAGCTGCTCGAGCTGTCTGATGAGAGGCTAATGGTGTTGCATAAGGAGGTTGCCACTTGGCGTTCCCACGCTGCTGGTACTATGTTGGAGCTGGTTCGCCTGCGGGAGAGGTATGCGAAGAAAATTAAAGAGGCAGTGAAGGATGTATAAGGATGGATCTCAATCCTTAAAGGTCAGCTGGATGTAGAGCGTGATCGAAGCCAGGGGCTGATTTTGGAGAAGGAAAAATTAAAGTGCTTGCTCGATGAAGCATTTTTAGCCAAACAGAGAGCCATGGCAAAACTCGAGTCTCAAATTCATAATATGGTGGAGGAGGCTGCCACTCTATATGAAGATGCCAATACTCAATTTGTTAAGGAATTGGCTACTTGCTATCCAAACTTGGACTGCACTTCGGTAAAAAAATTAGAACCAACGAAGGACTGAAGAGACTGATGTTGTTTTTTGTTTTTATTTCTTTTGCTGGCATGTAGTAACTGTCCTCCACTTTTGTTTTTGGATGTTTGAACAAATGATTTTTGTTATTTGCATGCCTTGTTTTGTTTCTCTGATGGGTGAGGATCGAGGTGTGCTCTAGTATGGATATTTTTATTTTCTGCTTTTCCTTTTGAATGAATGTGTCATTGTTTTTATTTTTTGCCGTTATGGTTTTATTGTTGTTTTCTTTTTTTGCCAGTTGTTGTAGTGTCTAGGGTACGTTGCTTTTGGGAGTTTTCCTAGGTGAAGATATGTCACGCCCAGGGTTTTCCTTGAGCGTTTTACCTCATGAGAGACTGCAAAATTTTACAAGATGTGGGCTGACCATATCTTTGTGCTAGAAAACTCTACGAAATATTAGCAAATTTTATTAGGGTGATTTGTCCCTTAAGGAGTTCATTCTTGCCGATTCATCGTGTTGGGAATTTGTAAGAATCTTAATAAGCTTCACTTGGGTGCTTTGTCATGATAGGATTCATTATTGGCGGCTTGTTTCATTAGAACCTAGGGAAATAATAAACCTCATTTGGGTGCTTTGTACTTGTAAAAAATTTTAACAAAAATTAGCATGGGCGATTCATCGCATCAGGGGTTTTCTTTGGACAATTCATCACGCCAATGACTTACTATTTTTAATGAATGCATCAGGGGTTTTCTTTGGGCAATTCAACATGCTAAGGACTTACTATTTTTAATGAAAATTATCTTGGGCAATTAGTTGCATCAGGGGTTTTCTTTGGGCCATTCATCATGCCACGGGTTTTCCTTGGTGGTTCATCATACTAAGGACTTGGTGATTGTAACAAAAAAGCTTAGGCAATTCATCATGCCGGGAGTTGTAATAATTCAATATATTTCGCATAGGCAGTTCATCACTCCAGGGATTCATCCTAGGTGATTCGTCATACTTAGGAATTGTAATAATTCAATATATTTCATGGTTTATTGCTCCAGGGATTCGTCCTAGGCAATTCATCACACCAAGAAGTTGTTGAATTTTACTAAATTATGCTGATGTAGATTGCACATTAAGAAAAGGAAATGGCTCATGGCCTTGTATTTATTTACAAGTTGAAATGTCTCATATAGAGTATGACAAAAATGAGTTAGCTTGGCTATAGAAAGGGGACAAGCTTTTTAATAACAGTTTAAGAACATTCCAACAGTCTTCAAATGTTGGGTCTTCTATTCCTTGATGTTTTTTCATTGGTAGAACCTTTTGAGGTTCATGGCATTCCATGTCCTAAGTAGGGGTTTGCCTCCTATTTTTGTCAATCTGTAGGTGGTTGGTCCTACCACTTCTTTTACTTTGAAGGGGCCTTGCCAATTAGGATCCAATTTTCCTACCCTTGCACTACCTCGGCATATGTCTACCTTAATCAATACCAGATCCCCTTGTTCAAACTTTTGCATCTTCACTCGTTTATTGTGGAAGTGGCCCATCTTCTGTTTGCATATGGCCATTCTAACTTCTACTCGCTCTTGGGATTCTTCTAACAAGTCAAGATTCATCTGGAGGCTTTCATTGTTGACTTTGTCACTATACATCACCACTCTATAATTTGGGAGGCCAATCTCAGCTGGTACTACCGCCTCTATGCCATAGGCTAATATGAAGGGGGTTTCCCCAGTGCTATCCCTCAGAGCAGTCCTGTAGGACCATAAAACACTGTATAGTTCCTCAGCCCATTCTCCCTTTGCCTGGTCTAGTCTTTTCTTGATTCCCTATAGCAGAGTGTGATTCGTCACTTTTGTCATACCATTGGTTTACGAGTGCGCCACGGAGGAGAATCAAAGATTAATATGCAACCCCTAGTAGAATTCTTTGAACTCTTTACAATCGAACTATTTTTCTTTGTCTGCGATGAGTTTCTTAGGTATCCCATATCTGTATACCATATCTTTCAAGAAGAAACTAGTGATTTTCTTTTGCGTGATGGATGCTACTGGTTCTGCCTCTACCCACTTTATGAAATGGTCCACTGCAATTATCAGAAACTTTCTCTACCCTTTTGAAGGAGGAAACAGACCCAGGATGTCCATTCCCAACTGAGCGAAGGGCCAGGCAATGCCTAAGGGCCGTTAGGGTACTGTTCTCTGGTGATATTGGCACTTGTCACATTTGTTCACTAATTTTCTTACATCTGCTTCAACTGTTGGCTCGTAATACCCTTGTAACAAAGCTTTCTGGGCTATGGTGCTGGCAGCTTCATGTGCTCCCCCAATCCCCTCGTGGATTTACCTTAGTATGTAGTCACCTTTTTCTTTTATGACATAACGTAACTAGGGATGCATAGCAGACCTCCTGAATAGCACTCCATCCTCATACGAATACTAAGCCGTTTTCTACTGGATTTTCTTGGCTGCTTTTTTATCTTCCTGGAGAATCCCCGAATCAAGCCATGCAATGATGGGTTTCATCCACCCCAAGTCTTCAATGGTAATTACCTTTGGCTTATTAAGGATGGTGGGTTCTGTCAACGTTTCCAGCAGTAGCCCTCTAGGGAGTGGGTTTTCCTCACATGCTATCTTAGAGAGCGCATCTGCTTCATGATTGGATTCTTTGAGGATTTGCTCCAACTTGAGCACAATTCCTGATTCTCTCATCTGCTCCACTATCCCCTTGCCAGAGGCTAGGTACTTTAGCATATCCTTATCTTTTGTGGGGAACCATTCCTCTATCTAGTTGATTACCAGCTATGAATCACTGTGCACAACCAATGCACCAGGTCTAACTTCCTTGGCCAAAATGAGTATTGCGATCATTGCCTTATATTCTGCCACGTTGTTTGAGGCTTTGAACTGTATACGCAGGGCGTGCTCAATTTCTATCCCGCATGGCCCTTTCAGCACCATTCCTGCCCCAGCTGTTAATTCTCCTATAGCTCCATCTACAAACAATAACCAAGGATTCACCACCATACCTTTTGTTTCTCCCTCGATTTCTCCCTCTTCAACCATGAAGTCAGCTAGGGCATATGCCTTCATAGTTTTTCTTGGTTCGTAGGTGATTTCATAGCCACCTATTCTGGTAGCCCATTCCACTATTCTTCCAGACGTTTCAGCTTTTTGGAGCACTTTTTGAAAGGGCTGGTTTGTTCTAACCACGATCAAGTGTGCTTCAAAGTATTGCCTTAGCCATTTCACAAAGGTTACTAAGACAAATGTTAACTTTTCCATCTTCGAGTATCTAGTTTCTGCTCCCTTTAAGACTTTGCTGACATAATATACCGGGAATTTTTCACCACCCTCTTCCCTGACTAAGACTGAAGCTACTATTTCCCCTGAAGTTGCAAAGTACAAATACAACAATTCCCTTAATTTGGGCCTACTGAGGAGGGGTGGAGAATAGAGGAATGCCTTCAATTCCTCAAATGCTTTTTGGCATTCATCTATCCACTTGAAGTTTTTAGACATTTAAGTGTCTAGTAGAAAAGGAGGCATCTTTTGGCGGAGCAGGATATGAAACGGCCTAGGCTCATGATTCTCCCTTTTAGCCTCTAAACTTCTTTGATGGTGTGTCGGGGCTTCATTTCCATCACTTCTTTGATTTTCTCTAGGTTTACCTCAATTCCCCTTTGTGAAATCATGAAATTGAGGAATTTTCCAGCCTTCACTCCAAATACACATTTTTCTGGGTTCAGTTTAATGCCAAACTTATCCAGGATGTCGAATGCCTCTTTCAAGTCTCATACCCTGCTGTGGAATCCATGAGTTGGTCAATACTCAAGAGTGGGTAGCTATCCTTTGGGCAAACCCTGTTAAGATCAGTAAATCCATACACATTCTCCATTTTCCATTAGCTTTTTTAACCAACACAACATTAGAAAACTAGTCATGATAGTATACTTCCCTGATGAAGCCTGCCTTCAAGAGTTTGTCAATTTCCTCTGATCTGGCTACCTACTTCTTTGGCATATATCTCCTCTTTTACTACTTTATTAGTTTCACTGACGGATTAACATTCAGATTGTGAGTCATCACTTCTGAGCTGATTCCCCTAATATCATCTGGAGACCATGTAAATGACTCTTCTTTCTATTTCAACATCCATAGTACTTCTTGGTGGACCGACTCCTCCATCTCAGCCCCTAGTTCTATTGTCTTTCCTTTCAATATGGTGTATTCTACTATCTCTCCCGCTGGTTCTAGTCAATTCTCATCAGTTCCCTCAAACCCCAGTATTTCCATAGGTAAGGCTTTCGTTACTCCTTTTAATGCTACTATACAGGCTTCTCTCAATGCTCTCTAGTTTCCCCTGACACAAAGTTCCCCTCGCTTTATGGGGATTTTCATTATAAGATAATTGATGTAAGTGCTAGTGCATGTATCATAGAGGAAAGGCCTTCCCAGAATTGTATTATAGGCAAATGGTATGTCCACCACCATGAAAGCAATAGGAAACTCCTTATAGTGCCCATCCTCACTTATTTTTGGCATGCACACTATGGAACCTTAGACTGGGACGAAGATTCCTCCTAACCCAACTAGAGGATTTGATACCCTCCTGAGATCAGCCACTGATTTGCCCAAGGCTTTGAAAGCACTGAAAGTCATTAGGTTCACTGCACTTCCATTATCAACCCGTACCCTTTTGAGTAAGGTATTATTGATTCTCCAGTCTATCACCAGGGCATCCTCATGCGGTCCCTCTAACCATTCTCCATCTTTGGTTGAGAATGTGACTTATTGTTCCTATGAACCGATGATTGCATATTATGCCCTTCTAGCTTTTTTTCTTTTCTTATAAAGGATTCCCTTTTAGGGTGAACACCCCAAGATCATGTTTATCACTGCTTTGGGTTCTTCTCTGGATCTCCTCTCTTTTTTCTCCTTTCCTTTTTCTTCTGCATTCTCCCCGAGGGAAAACGGCTATCCCTCTTGGGTTCTCCCATAAACCTATGGAGTTGCCTTATTTGTATGAGCCTCTGAATCTCATTTTTCAGTTGGAGGCATTCTTCACTATCATGGCCCATTCCTCTATTGAACTCATAGTTTTTATCTCAATTTATAGGGGATCAAGAATCTATTTTCCTTGGCCAGTTCACTTGTTCTCTGGTCTACTTAATCCACATCAGTATAACTATTCTAGAGGTGTTCAGAATGGTATATGGGCACTGTGGGTATGGTTCCGTGCAAAAAGGAGGATGTCTAAGGTGCCTATCGACCCTCTTATCCTCTATTACTCTTTTCTGATATTCATATTTAGATTCCTTCTTTTCCTCTTCCCTTGGATCACCATCACTTCTAGCCTTGCCATCCTGAATGAAAATGGTAGGTTTTTGCCTGTCGAGTCGGTTCCAATCCGCTATGGTTAATTCCTCTAGCCTGATATGCTAGGAAGCCCTAGCAATCAACTCGGGAAACATCATTACAGGAATCAAAGTCAGTGAGTTATAAAGCGGTTTGCAAGTGGTTGTAGCAGCCAGAGCTCTTATGGCTATCAAGATATCCAAGTCATCAACTTAAACAACCTCTTTGTTGAATCTCTCCATAAAATCCCTCAGTGACTCTATTTCTCTCTGAAATAACTTTTGTAAATTTGCTAAAACCTTTCTGATGGGAATGTAGGTTATAAAACGAGCAGTGAACGACTGGGATAATTGAGTAAAGCTACTGATAGATCCGCTTTCCAACCCTTGGTACCACTCCTGAGTCAATCCTTTTAGTGTAGTGGGAAAAACTTTACAAAGGACAGAATCTTTTATAGATTGTAGGTGTATGGTGGTTCAGTAGGTGTTTACATAGCTGACCGAGTTTATCAAATCATCATATGAGCCAAGGGGGGTGTGTATTTTCAACTTATTTAGGAATGGGTCGTTCAGGATTACCTTAGAGAGGGGAGAGGTATCCTTGAGGTTGAAACCCTTACCTTCACCTTCTAGTTTCATTCCTTCTGGATTGTCTACATTAGCTGGGCTGGATCCATGTAGGCTCCAACCTGTCCAGAGAACCTTATCGATTCTTCTTAATATGCGAGAGCTTTATCCTTCAACTTGCTTTTTGGTCCTCCTTGTACATGGTGTTTTGTCCCCGGAGAATTTTTCTTCAATAGGTCAATGGTGTCCCCATGGGCCTCTAGTAAGGTTTTCTGAGGATCTTTTTTGGCTCTCATACCTTGCTCGGCTTGCCCATTTTGTCTAGTTCTTGCAACATCTCAGAGGTCTCATACTACTACAGTGAGCTCTTGGAGAGCCGCCATGATCATAGTGGTTTCCGGTGGCATAATAAAGTTGTTGTTTCAATTTTGGGGAGTGATCAGTGGTAGGCTACATGGAGGTATTTCTGCTCCATTAAAATGTGATGGTGAGCTTTGTTCAAGGAGGGTGGAGAGGTTAGTTTGGGGTTGTAAGCACCCAAATTTAGGACGATGGAGTGTGGATGTGACAGAGGACTTTAATGATGAAAATATTATAAGTAGATCTTCAACATTTGAGGTTTGAAATTTCAAAAGCTTAATTGCATTTTCGAAAGAACTTATTTGGTTTTTTAACAGACTTAATTTGTAAAATTTTATTTCTTTTAGGGGTCTTTTTATAATTAAAATTTTAAAAAAAAAGGTCTGGATCAGAGACTAAATTTTTGATAGAAAATCCAGATTTCTAGATCGAGACTTTCAATCAGGACAATAGATTTTCAACAAAAAAATAAATAATAATTATAATAATAATAAAATAATCGATCAAAATTATGTAATTCCAATCGAAATTACATAATCCTGATCGGGATTATGTTTTTTTGTGTTCTGTATGTGTTTTTCTTGATTTTTTTAGTAAAGAGGAGAATTGAAATAAGAGCAAGCATTCCTAATCTACTCCAATGCTCAGAAATGAGTAAGAGTATCAACATGAATCTTCTAGTGGTATCCACACTGAATAATATGAGAAATGCGGGGGTTACTAAAAGAGAACCATGTTAAAAGTTGTTATATTTACTCCAATGCTCCTTAAGAATATGAGTATCTGAAGGACCTTTCTAATGGTATCCATGCTGAGTAATATCAAAAAGGCGGGAGAATACTTGGATAAGGAAGAAAGCACATTAATAACTCAAAAACTATTTTGTGTCCTCAAAATTCGATCTGTTTATGCTCAATTTCTACAAGTTTTGTTAAAGAAATTCTCTCAAAATTTAGGTGTGAAAGTTAACAATTCACTTGGTAAATAAACACTCTCAGCATAAAGTGGTTAATGATACCTCTAACTTTGCGAAGGGCAAATAAATGATAGTTATGAAAATCAAAAATTAATGAGATACGGTGAATGCATATTATCTTATGATAAATGATAAATTTGCTTAATTTAATGCACTTTTGTACAATCATCATGTTGAAACTAACTTTAACAAGTTTTTAAATCCAAAAGAAAATACACTCAATATGTGTCATCAGCACCGGCATTATCAAGTCAAATCAAGGTCATCGAGCAATGAAGGCAACTGATCAAAGTCAATCATGAGAGAAATTCAAAGTAATCAGTCAGTGCCAACTCAAAATTCTAGTCAATTTGAAATTTAAAAGTTGATGTCTGCATTTTTCACACACTACATTCACTCAATTATATGCTGCATGGTAGCTATAACTCCGATTCACTCAATTACGCTACATGGTAATTATAACATAAATTTGAAGTTCATTTTATTATATGCTACACAATAGCTGTAACAAGATTTTGAATTCGCTTTAGCTAGACACTAAACAGTAGTTGTAGCAAAAGTTACTAGACGCTCCACAAGACCTATAGCACCAATTGCTAAATGCTCCACACTCTTTTACTAGATGTTCCGTAGGAACTATAGCACATTTTCAAATCACAAGTTCACTAGATGCCCCATAAGGAATATAATGCAATCAGCTAGACACTACACAGTAGTGATAACATCACAGCTAGACGTCACACAGGGAATATAGCTAATTCATCAATCAACACTATACGTCCGAGTGTAGTGTATTTTTAAATCAACACTATACGTCTGAGTATAGTGTATTTTTAAATTAATACTATACGTCCAAGTATAGTATATTTTCAAATCAACACTATACATCCAAGTATAGTGTATTTTCATATCAAAATTCGAGAGCATCAAAGGCGAACAATGAAAATATTATAGCTAAATACGAGTAGTTATGGACTATAACATCAAAGGTGAGCAACGACGAGGTTGCAGCTACACGTGGGCAGTTATGGACTATAGCATCAAAGGTGAGCAACGAAGGGGTTGCAACTAATCGTGAGCAGTTATGGACTATAGCATCAAAGGTGAGCAATAAAAGGGTTGCAGCTACACGTGAGCAGTTATGGACTGTAACCTCAAAGGTGAGCAACGAGGGGGTTGCAGCTAAATGCTAACAGTTATAGATTATAGCATCAAAGGTGAGCAATGAAAAGATTGCAGCTAATTGCGAGTAGTTGTGGACTGTATCATTAAAGCATCAAAAGTTAGCAATGAAAGGGTTGCAGCAGATTAAAGTAAGTGAGTAACGGAAGGATTGTAGTTAATCAAAAAATTACAAGCAATTATGGATTACAGCATCAAAGGCAAATAACAAGAGGGTTGTAGCTATTTAAAACTTGCCATCAAATATAGATTGTAGCAGCACAAAGCTTACATCATGGAAAGATGAAAACAATGTTGCACGATTCAGTGTTATAGGCAAACGCTCTATAACACGTCAAGTAAGTATCTAAACTCTATATTTTTAAGAAATTGTGTGCTTATTTGCTTTGCCGCAATTTGTCAATCAAATATATTTAAAAAATTATAGATTACATATATTTAAATTTTTGCACAATTCACTTGAGTTTTAAATTAAAAAAAAAATTAATTAAATTTTTTGTACCTTGCTACCCGCGAGTTAGCGGGTAGCGACACCTGTCACTATCCTTAAAATAAGCGTTTAATCTTTGAAAATTCCTTCCATCTTCTTCATTTCGTTTTCTTCCTAATTTGCTCTTCTTCCATCTATGGACTGAATCAAACAGGTAAACCTCAAATTTGGTAACCAAATTGACTGTTTGCTATCATGATGTTAAATTTGTTCTGATCTTTTTGCTATATATGCATGTGACCGTTGCATAGGGGCCTTCTTCGGCTGGAAGATCTACTAGGAGCATGCGCTTAAAAGATCATTGACTTTTGCAAGTGTGGAGAAATGGCTGAAGCTGCTGTGGGTTGGGCAATTAACAAATTGGATTCGTTGCTAACCGGGGAGCTCAAGCTGCTGACAAATGTTCACACTGAGCTTGAGGATGTCAAAGATGAATTGGAGACTACTAAGTCCTTCCTGAGAGATGCAGATTCAAGGCTGTATCAGGAAAATGTGGATGCCCGGATCAAAACATGGGTCAAACAAGTAAGAAAATTTGCTTTCCGAATAGAAAATGTCATTGACGAGTACATGATTCATGTGTCACGCCATCAAAATCAGCATGGCTATTTGCATAACATTTCTCACTTTATTAAGAGTTTAAAACAGTCATGGGTTAGCCTCAAAGATTAAGGCTATGAAGAAATCAGCATGTGAAATAAGGGAAAGAAGTGACAGATACAGCTTCAACTTTTCATCAGAACAAGGAAGCAGTGATGGGAATATGACCCTCGACTACATTCCCTTTTCACTGACGATGCTATAGTTGTTGGTATTGAATCTCCCAAAGCTGAATTGATCAGTTTATTGGTACAGGGAACTTCCCAGAATGCAGCCATCTCAGTGGTGGGGATGGGAGGACTTGGCAAGACAACTCTGGCCAAGAAAGTATATGACTCTGAAGTGGTCATCACTCATTTTGATTGCAAGGCTTGGATCACAGTTTCTCAATCTTACAAGACAGAAGAGTTATTGAGGACCATGATAAGACAATTCCAACGAGAGAAGATGCTGCCTGCATTTGAAGGAATTGATTCGCTGAGTGAGATACAATTGATTGAGAAACTGAGAGAATATTTATTACAAAAGAGGTACTTGGTAGTTTTTTATGACGTATGGAGAATTGATTTGTGGGAATATATAAAGAATGCTTTACCTGATAATGATAAAGGCAATAGAGTGATAATCACAACTCGGAATGAAGGTGCTGCCCTTTCTTCTAACGAGTCTTTGTCTTATCACGTTCACAAACTTCCTCCTCTGCCCAGAGAACAAGCTTTTGACCTTTTCTGTAAGAAGGCATTCCAGTCAAATGGGGGAATTTGTCCATCACAGCTACAAGAGCTGTCATATGCTATTGTTGAAAAATGTGAAGGCTTGCCCTTGGGATTGTGACAATAGGTGGTCTTTTGGCAACCAAAGAGAAGTCTGTTTCAGAATGGAAAAAACACCATGATGGCCTTAGCTCATCCTTGGCAGGTGATCAACATCTCTCAAATATCACAAAGATATTATATCTAAGTTATTATGATTTGCCTTACCACCTTAAACCTTGTTTTCTGTACTTGAGCCTATTTCCAGAAGATCACTCTATTAGCTGTAGGAGGGTAATTCGTTTGTGGGTAGGGGAAGGCTTTATCGTAGAAAGGCAAGACAGAAATTTGCAAGAGATTGCAGAAGAATACTTAACTGAGCTTATTCAAAGAAGCTTGGTTCAAGTACCAAGAGTTAGTATTTATGGTAAAGCCAGAGATTAAAGGGTCCATGATTTGAAGCGGGAGATAATCCTTTCTCACTCAAGAGAGTTGGGCTTTCGTCAAGTTTCAATTCAGAATTATGAAGGTTTGAAGGGCAGAAGCAGGCATCTCTCCTTCAGTGACAAAGCAAAGTATGTCTCAGAGAGTACTAGCAATTCTCAAGCTCATTCTGTTATTCTTTTTGAGGTAAATGAATTGCCAAAATCTTTTATTGCTACTTTGACTAAAAATTTTACGCTTTTAAGAGCATTGGTTTTTGAGGGAGCTTCTTTGGATTACATTCCCCAAGAATTAGGAAATTTTTGGCATCTGAGATATTTAAGCCTCAAGTGTACAAAGGTGAAGACATTGCCAAAGTCCATCGGTAAATTGTGCAATTTAGAGACCTTAGATTT
>CATIWM010096285.1:0-44224 GCA_949671775.1 Mallotus repandus | reverse complement strand
TAATTTAATCTTAAATAAATATAATTTATTTGATCATATAATACTAATTTAGTGTTAAATAAATATATTTTAATTTTAAGGTATTATAAAAATAATTTTTAGTTCCATTTTATAAAATAATTCAAATATTAACTACTAAGATTACTAGCTACTAAGATCACTTGGAAGATTACTAAATTCTAAGTATCAATTAACTATTAATATTAGTAACTACTAAGATTACTATAAGATTACTAAATATAAGATTAGATTACTATAAATTGTGTATTAGTTATGGCTAAATTTAACATATAAACCTATTAAGTATAAGATTTCGAAATACTAAGTATCAATTAACTATTAATATAACCAACTACAAAGATCACCTATAAGTTTACTAAATTCGAAGTATCAATTAACTATTAATATTAGTAACTACTAAGATTACTATAAGATTACTAAATATAAGATTGCATAACTATAAATTGTGTATTAGTTATAACTAAATTTAACTTATAAACCTATTCACTTTCAATTAAATTGTTATTAGCATTGAAATTTATACTAATTAAATGTGGTTTTTAAATTAGTAAATAAACAAATATAATTTTAATTATAATTCTTCAATTAATTTATGAATAAATTCATTCAACATTAAACTAATATAATTTAATTTATTAAATATAATTAAAAACTATATAATTTAAATATAAATCTATATAGTTTTTGAAACAACACTACGTAGTATTATATCAAAACTACATAGTTTTGATGTCTAATAAATAGACACACTCCAATAAACCCTAAACATTAACATTGGTCTCATATATAAAGAAGTGATCTCCCCTTATAACCCCAGCCGCCCCTTGCTTCTCCTTTCTCTCATCTCTATTTTTTTTTATGATCTTCAAACCCTAGCCACCTCTCTCTCGCCACACCACAGGTTTCCATCGCTCTGCATCTCGCCCTCATCTCCGCTCAAATGCTTAGCAAAGATCGTCCAATCCTTCTAAAAAGGTCTCAACTTTTTTTTTGCTTTTCAGTATTTGTATAAATAGTGTAATCACCCGAATTATTTTTAAAATTATAAAATATATTTTGAGACTTTCAGTGTTAATAAATATTTTAATAAATTTGAGATTATTATTTAGTAAAATTAAATTTCACTTTTAGTGTGAATATTATTTTTAAATATTATTTTATATTTTATTTTGTATATTATTTTATGGTGGAGAGAATTTATTTGGTATATTATTTGTATATATGTATTTTATTTGGTGTATTGGTGAGTAAATTAATATTTTATTTTTTAAAAAATGGCAGAATAAAATTTTGGGTTTTTTTTTCTTTTTCCTTTCCTTTTCTTTTTCTTCTTTTTTTCTTCTTTCCTCCGCCGGACCGAAACAGCCACTGTCGCCCATTGCCTCGCTGCTGCTGCTCCTTGCCACCATACGACCACCACCAGCTCGCCGTCGCGCCCTTTTGAATGCTATACAAAAATAATTTTTCTATATTTTTTGGATTTACTTTTAATTTTTGGAAAAATTTGGTTCGGGTTACTATTCCGATCCTGAAAATTTTAATAATTTTAATAAATACTATATATTATTTGGAGTAATGTTTGTGAAAGAAATTTTGTAAAATTAATTATGGATAAGTTATTATAATTTTTAGAAGTAATATGAGAAAATATACATTTTAGAGAAAATTGAATAATTTGATTCTAAATTGATTTTTGATGAATTTATAGTTAAGCATGTATAATGATAAATTTGAGTATTAGGAGATATAAATTGATTTTATTAGCTAAAGTAGTATTTTTGGTATATTATGTTGATTTTAGATTAATTTCCGGAAATAATTTAAAATGTATATAAATATTATAGTATTTAATTATTTGATGATTTAATTATATTTAGTGTTAAAATATATTTTATGAATTTTCCGGAATTTTATAAATAATGAATTTAAGTATAAGTTAGAATTTCACTATTTATTTGAAAATAAATATATTTTATGTTTTATGGTGGAAATAAATTACATTATGGTATTTAATTGAGATTTTATGATTTTTGATAATTTATTAAAAATTATATTATTTTATTGATTGTTGTGAATTTGAAACTCGGTTGGAATTGTGTGTAGTTTGGGAGTCCGACCTGAGTGTGGTTCTGTGTAGTGTATTTGAGGTGTGTTTTTGTACAAGAAGGGCTCTACTTTTAGTAGAGAGATGCCTGTTTTACAAAGGAGATTCTGCCAAATTTTTCTAAGATTTCTCATAAAGCGTGACATCGGCATGTGTCGAAATTCTAGTTTAGATGAGTCGTGTTTTAGATCGAATCAATTCCTTCATTTCATGAATTTAATTATTTTATTTTATGAGCATATTTTAAATAAATATTATTTATTTTAGAGAACTCCAGGGCACGAGTTGTAGCACAAGGGCAGCAGAAAACGCGTCGCCCGACACGTTCAACTTGTGAGTTAATTTTATAAGATGTGTGTTGTGTGTGTTTTCAGTGTATTTTCTAGTAATTAAAAATAAAGCATGATTAAAAGAAAAATTATTCGTTATGTTTTATTTATTGATTTAATTGTTTATTTATTCATTATTTAATGATTTATTTACTTTATTTAATTATTTATAATTCAAATGATTTAGAGATAATGGTAGAATGTGTTACCTAGTGGGTGTCACTATGACCGCGTGCGCATGGGTCATATCTCAGTTTGTGTTTAAAATGTGAATGGTTAAAGCTCGGTGGAGCTAGTGCTCTCATGTCGGTAAAGAAAAAGGATGTAACTCGGTTGAGTTTGCTCTCGGGACATCAATATAGAATAAGTGCAATGATTGTGGCAGTAACTCGGTTGATACTTGCTCTCAGGACGACAGTCACTTGGATTAAAGAGAGCCAAAAGGCTATTACAATAATGGATTAGGGTTCTACCAGTTTTCCACTAAAATAATTACTTTAAATATTTTTGTAAGAGGATTTCATATTATATGGATTTAAAAAGTTTTAAAGAGACTTTATATAAATGTTATTGAGAAAAGTAAATGATTTTAATAATTATAATTATTTTATTCTATATTGTTTTAAAAAGGATTTTAATAAATTGTTTTAAAACCAGCATGCATTTTATAAAATTGATTCATTCAGTGAGGTCTGATCCCTCTCAACTTATTTTTTCAGGACCTCACAGTTTGTCTGATAGTACTCCTCATTTGCGCCAAGTTCGTTCTTCACCAGCTACATTATGTATGTTAATTTGATTTCGTACCGTGTAACTAAAATTCTAGACACCACAGTAGTTAAATTCAAAATATGTATTATCAGTATTTTGTTTGTATCTGAATTTGAAATATTGTATTTAAAGAATATTGTTTTATGCTTTTAATATTGTGCATTTATTATAATTTATTGTTAAGTGTATTGTTTATTCCGCGAAAATTTTTTAAGGCTTGCTATGGGTTTTGGTTACTTTATGTATCCCCATTCTCTAGTGTCGGTCACGAACCTTCGGCTTGGGTCGTTACAAAGTTGGTATCAGAGCCCATGTTATATTTTTTGGCTCTGATGATCTTTGAGTTGCATTTTTCTTGAACTATTGCAGTAATTAGGTTGATAAATGTCAATTGTTGTCCTCGTTACTTCTAGGCTTTCGTATTTGTGTCTGTCCCCTGTTGCATTTTGAATTTTGTTTGGTTTTGTCTTTTCAAAATGAGAAGGAGAGCACAGAATGCTCCTGCTGCCGAGGCAGCATATGATGATGATGAGCAGTCCATATGGGATGAGGTTCCTCTCCCTGCTCCTCGTCGTAGGGGCAGAGGTAGGGGGAGGGGTAGAGGCAGACATAGAGCAGAAGCAACTCAGATGCGAGAACAAGAGCAGCATGTAGAATAAGGAGTTCCTAAGATTGATCCTGCAACTTTTGCAGCTGGAATGGTAGGCATCAACCAAATCTTGGCAGCTCTGAATCAAGCTATGCCTTTAGTTCAGCAGATGCTTCAACAGAGGAATCGGGGGATGTCCGATGTAGATGCGGTGTTACTGTATTCCTGAGTGGGAAGAGTTTCTTTTGATGGCACAAGAGATGCATTGGATTTTCTTAACACCATTGAGGCCAGAACTCAGACGGGCTACATAAATTATCAGTGGATTATGGTTATGGAGTTATCTATTTAGGTTGCAGCTTAGGATTGGTTCATGCAGTCCATTCAACCTCGCATGACTACGATGACTTGGTTAGACTTTCAGAAGCTATTTCTGAGGTACTTTTGTCCAGTATAAATGAGGGATAACTACAGATGGCAGCTACTGCACATAGGTAAGGGTGATAAGTCAGTTACAGACTACACCCATGAGTTCCTCAGATTGGGTCGTCATGTACTAGATGTGATGCATGATGACAGGAGAGCTAAAGAGTTATTTATGACAAGTTTAGGTGCAACCTACATCAATATCCAGACTACAGGTCAGACATTAGACAGTATGACTGAGGAGGCTCGACAGCTAAAGAGGTACCACATTATGCATGGCACCATTTTTGACCCTTATGCGAGTAGCAGCAATGGAGTAGTAATGGCATAGGGGATTCAGTAACCTGTGTTTTAGATGGGCAGTGTTGGTATTTAGACTACGAGTACTTCACAACAGGGTTATCAAAGTAATCAGGCGCATAGGACTGGTAGACACAGCAGACGGAGTAATAGACCTCTGAGATTCAGACCTGGAGCCAGCAGTGGTAGTAGCAGTCAGAGCTCTAGGCATGGTAGTTCAGGCTCGGGGCACAGTGCATGCCCTACTTGTGGTTGTGTACATCAGGGACCATGCCATTTGCTGACTGGAGCCTACTTCAGGTGTGGGCAGATTGGACATCTTGCTAGAGCTTGTCCTAACACTGGATATCAGTCTTCTTTTGCCCAAGGATCTTCGTCTTCAGTTGCTCAACCATTTTAGCATATGTAGCATCCCTACCAAGCACCTATATACCATCAACAGAGGCCAATTCAGTATGTGGGCAAGTAGGGCTGAGGTTCAGGAGGCATATATGGGGGTAGACCGAGTGGTAGAGGATTCACTCAGCCTTTCAGTTCTCAGCAAGCTGGCCGTGGACAGGCTAGGGTGTTCACTTTGACTGCTTAGGATGCTCAGTCATCTAATACAGTGGTAACAGGTACTCTCTCAGTGTGTTCTTTTGAGGCTATAGTTTTATTTGATCTTGGTGCATCGCATTCTTTTGTTTCACTTATCTTTGCTTTGAGGATGGAGTGGCAACCATCCAAATTGTTATTTCCCTTGTCTGTAGTGACTCCACTTAGTGACGAGTTGGAGATAGACGTATTCTTTCTATCTTGTCCCGTGTTGGTGGAAGGTAGAGAGTTGCTGGCAGACTTAGTATTGTTAGATATGATCGACTTCGATTTGATCTTAGGGATGGACTGGTTAGCTAGACACTATGCCACATTGGATTGTCGAGAGAAGGTAGTGACTTTCAGCATCCTTAATGATGAACTACAGACAGTTGAACTAGGTCACCATCAAGAACAAATATCCTTTCCTAAAAATTGATGACTTATTTGACCAGCTTCAAGGTGCTCAATGTTTGTCTAAGATTGACTTGAGGTCAGGGTATCATTAGTTGAGAATTAGAAATGGAGATGTACCTAAGATTGCATGTTAGACGAGATATGGCCATTATGAATTTCTGGTGATGTCCTTTGGGTTGACTAATGCTCCAATAGCCTTTATGGACTTGATGAATAAGGTATTTAGGCCATACTTAGATTGATTTGTGATTGTCTTTATTGATGATATCTTGGTCTATTCAAGAAGTAAAGAGGAGCATGCAAGGCATTTCAGAATTGTGCTTCAGACTTTGAGGGAACATCAATTGTATGCCAAATTTTTAAAATGTGAGTTTTGGTTAGGCCAAGTGGCATTCTTAGGCAACGTGGTATCCAAAGATGGCATTCAAGTGGATCCCAACAAGATTAAAGTAGTTTCAGAATGGCCGAGACCTACAATAGTCACCAAAGTGAGAAGTTTTTTGGGTTTAGCAGGCTATTACAAGAGATTTAACAAGGCTAACTTAGAAGAATGTCAAGTTTATTTGGACTCACAGTTGTGAAGAGTACTTTCAGTTGCTTAAGGACTTGTTGACTTCAACTCCAGTATTAACTTTACCTTCAGGGAATGAAGGGTATATAGTGTATTGTGATACTTCTCGAGTAGGACTGGGGTGTGTATTGATGCAGAATGGGAGAGTAGTTCCTTATACTTCATGTTAGTTAAAGAAGCACGAGTAGAACTAACCCACCCATGTCTTGGAAATGGCAGCTATGGTGTTTGCTTTGAAGATTTGGAGGCATTATTTATATGGTGTAAATTGTGAGATATACACCGACCACAAGAGCTTAAAGTACTTCTTTCAATAAAGAGACTTGAATTTAAGACAAAGGAGATGTTTGGAACTTCTGAAAGATTATGATTACTCTATTCTTTACCATCCTGGTAAAGTGAACATGGTAGCTAACGCACTGAGTAGGAAGTTAGCAGGCAGTCTTGCATACATCAGCAAAGAAAAGAGGCCAATCATTAAAGAGTTGCATGAATTGATTGATTAGGGATTGCAGTGGAAGATAACCAAGAAATGTCTTTTAGCTCAATTCAGAGTACGATCAATGTACTTGGATAGAGTTAAAGTAGCTTAGAGAAGAGATCCTCAGTTGCAAAAGATTATGTTTGAGGTGCAACAAGGTCAATCCAGAGACTTTGTAATTGACAGTGAAGGCACATTGCGTTTGGGCACAAGGTTATGTATACCATATGTGGATGAATTAAGAAAGGAGATTATGGAGGAAGCCTATTTTTCTGCTTATAGTATTCATCCAGGTTCTACCAATATGTATCATGATTTGAAAAATACATATTGGTGGAATGGGATGAAGAGAGACATTGCAAAATTTTATGTCCAAGTGTCATGCTTGTCAACAGGTGAAGTTGGAACATCAGAGGCCTTCAGGATTATTGCAACAGTTGCCCATCCCAGTGTGGAAGTGGGATATGATTGCTATGGATTTTGTAGGTTGTTTACCTCGTACATCAAGTGGCTATAATGCTATTTGGGTGATAGTTGACAGATTGACTAAGTCAGCTCACTTTTTGCCAATTAAGAAGATGTACTCTACTGACAAGTTAGCAAGGTTGTATGTTAACTAGATTGTTTGTCTTTATGGAGTACCAATGAGTAGAGTGTATGATAGAGGAGCCACTTTTACTTCAGTCTTTTGACAAGAATTACATAAGGCTTTGGGTACAAGGTTGGACTTCAACATAGCTTTTCATCCTTAAACTGATGGTTAGTCAAGAACCATTCAGACTTTGGAGGATATGCTTCGAATGTGTGTGATGCATTTTAGTGGTCAATGAGACATACACTTGCCATTGATTGAATTTGTATATAACAACAGTAATCATGCAAGTATTGAAATAGCTCCGTATGAAGCACTGTATGGAAGAAAGTGCATATCGCCTTTGTGTTCGGAAGTTAGCGAGAGACAGTTAACAGGACCGAAATTGCTACAAGTGACTTCTGAAAAGGTACCCATCATTCAGCAGAGGTTACAGATAGCCTTCAGTAGATAGAAGAGTTATGTAGACCTGTAAGCACCCAATTTTGGGATGACTAGAGCATAGATGCGACAGAGGACCCGATGATGAAAATTGATTGTGAAATTAGATTTATTAGATTTGATTTATTCGTTTTGAACTAAATTGTAAATTATTTTTAAAACTCATTTTAAATTTATTTGTTTATTTTAATTTTATTTTTTTATCTTTTTAATAAATTTTCAAAAAATATAAAAATAAATTAAAAAATTGGCCCATTCGGCCAAGAAAATTTAAAAAATTAAAAGTTTGGCCCATTCAGCCAAGAAAATTTAAAAAATTGAAAGTGGCCAACTTTGGCCACCATTTCCTATTTCCATCAAAAATATGGATTTCCGACTAGAAATCTATATTTCCGATCGGAAATATAGATTTCTAATCGAAAATCCATATTTCTAATTGGAAATAGATGTCCCGTAATTTTTTTTAATTTTTTAATTTTTAATTTTTAATTTTTGTTATTTTATTTATTGGTTATTT
The DNA here is from genome assembly GCA_949671775.1 of Mallotus repandus. NCBI lineage: Eukaryota > Viridiplantae > Streptophyta > Magnoliopsida > Malpighiales > Euphorbiaceae > Mallotus > Mallotus repandus. Next base: position 36,092 of record CATIWM010096285.1, on the reverse strand, counting down.
ATTTTATCTTTATGTTTTTATTGGTTGTTATTTTCTATCTGATAAATATTTTTATTTTGTTTTGATAAGTATATTGATAAATATGATTTTTTAGATAAATAATAAAAATAATTTATTTTATTTTGTTTTTATCCTAAACCCAACGCAGGGTTACAGGACTAGGTTTTGATATATACATGATTTTCTTTTCACATAGCGGGATGATTTTTCTTTGCCTTTTCCTGATTCTTGGCCGTAAGCCAAAACACATCCACCCCTTTGAATTTTTTTTCACGTACTTTTTTTTTTCAAATTTTAGCAGAGAATCAGATCAAAATAAATCAAAATTCACAGACCAATATAACAAAAGCTACATACTTTCATCAATGGTGATTACCTTCTTAGGGGAATCAATACTACATCCATCAAATTGTTTCTTCTTCTACTCCTTTCTCTTTTTATTTTTTGTTTGATTATTTTATTCCATTTGATTTGATTTAATTTTTATTTTTATTTTGTTTAATTACTAATCCTTATTTATTTTTGTGTTTATGATTATGGATGGGGTGATTCGAATCCACTGTGGAGAACAAAACCCATGAAGATCCATGGAATGCCATGGATTAAATTTTGTAGTTGAACGTAGTTTTAGAATTTTTTATTCATTTATCTTGTAATTTTATTTTTGGGGTTGTAATTAATTTTAATTTTTTTCTCAGTAGATCATTGTAATAGCCCCATTAGTGGGAATATAGCGGAACTTTAATTTTCTGCACTTAAAAATCAATTAGTAAATTAGGTCCATTTGGTAAAACCCTAATTAAAATCAATGGTGGCTTTAGATTGATTTAGGTGGTTTGTAAATTAAATTAGGGTTAGAAATCCTTGTTTGTATGTTTATTTAGTTTGTTTTATTGTTTGGGCTTGCTTTTATGCTTTATTTTATTTTGATTCATTTTGGGCCCCAAGCCCACGTGTAGGTCTAATTCACTAATAGAATAGGCCTTTAAAATTAAATTTAGGTTTAATTAACTTTATAATTAATTTAGGCCCATTAGGTTAATTTAGATTTTAGGCCCATTTTTAGTTAAATAAAATTAACTTAGACTTAGCTCAGCCCATTAATAAAGTCTTCTTCATAATTTGTAGACTTAGGATAATTTCATTTAATTAAAATTGATTAGAATTAAGCCCACTAATTCATTTTTTTTTTCTTTTAAAATTTAATAGACTTAGGTCCATTTTCTTTAGAATTAAAATAAATAGATTTAGGCTCACTAATCATCAAAATGTAGTCCCACCTTTAGTTCTATTTCACTTGTAAATAAAATATGTAGATTTAGTTAACTTAAATTAAAATCAAATGTAGTTCGGATTTACGGGCGTTGCGCTTTGAATGCATTTTTTATGTGTTTTTTCTTGGATTAGTTACCTTAGGGTTAGATGAATGTTCAATTAGGGTTTAATGAAATTGCATGTAATTATGGAATAAGATAGTAATTCATAAAAAAATAATTCTAAATGAACACAAGACTAAAAGAAGTTGGTATTCCGTATCCAGAACTCCTAGTTGTGGTGCTAGCTTGTATTAGAGAATCGAGTAACCACAACTTTCTATATGTCCAAGTTATTACCCTGGGTGGTGACTCCTCATCTCCACGCCATGTCTTTGTGATAGTGGTTAGTGTGTTCCCTAAAGCCCTGAGCTCAAATAGTGTTACGGTTGTAATAAACTTAGGCGCGCGCTAAACCTCGCCATCTACAGTGGTGACTCCACCGGGGATAAGAGATATTGATTCTGCTTGTGTTCTTTAGAATTATTTTATTAATTATTATTTTATTCTTGCATGTCCTTACCAGCCGATGGCATTGGTTTATGGTCCCTTGATTCCACTAGCTTCCTAGGATTGTAAATTGGTTAACCATCACTCTTACCTTTAACTCAGCTCAAGATAGATTACCTGGCTCATCTGACTAGAGTCTATAACCCAAGTCCAAAAGGGGGGTAGTCTTCTCTCAAGTTTACAAAGGATCGCAGGCCCCTCTGACCCTGGCCTGTAACTTAAGTCTTAAAGGAGGGCTTCTTGCTAAGGGAACCTTAACCTTTTTCACCAAACTCAACTCATGTAGTGGCCTAGTAACTTCCCCTAGGATCTACCCAAATTGCTTATGTTTGTTGTCATGAGGTATTTATATCTATAAAAGCCTAAGCCCATACTTTAGAAACCCATTTGGGCTAATAAAGATTGGGCTACCCTTTTAGACCTAGAAATAGTGTTTCTATGCATTACTGCTTTGAGAGATTTGGTATGCTCATTAGTTCTTGACATCCCCTGTTGATATTGAGGCCCAGACCAAAAATCTTAGGAAAAGAAACCCACCATTGAACATGTGTGTGGGACGAATAAGGTTGGAAGGATGTATGTTGTAAATACTTGTATACTTGACTTGTTATTTGCTACTTGTTGCATAGCACATGCATACATATAGTTCATGTATCATACTAGCCCTTTGTTTTTTAGCCATCATAGATTCATCGGGGTCTTCCTGTGTTCAGGAATGGAAAGGTGGCAGATTGGTAAGGACTGATTCAAGCCCAAAGTCTATAGCCAAAGAGATCCTTAGCAGTTTGGAGAAGAGACCGATCAATCCGCTTTGCCTGAAAGCTACACTAACTCTGATCACACAGACAGTAGAGATGGAACAAGGAAATTGGACCCTAGAGGACATCAAAGGAGCATTGATGGACGAAATGAGAGCAATGATGCAAGATGAACTAAGATAAGCTTTGGGTGGATTAATGCCACCACCTACTGTTGCACCTCCTGTTGCTGCCAATCCACCAATTGTAGATGCACCACTTAATAATGTTGGGGGGCAACCAATGAATACGGCTAGAAATGCACCAAATGCTGAAGTGAAATTGGAGGATGTTGAGAACTACATGATTGAGAAAGCAAAAAGGGAATCTCTTGAGCAAGTTCAAGAACTGGAATTCAAACAGATGAAAGCACTGACTTAGAAGATGTCCAAGATGGAAGAATTGATGAGAGGACAAGGTATGAGATACTCATTTGATTTTGATGATATGATACAAATTGAGGAAGATAAGCTGCCTAATAAGTTCAAGATGCCATAGCTGCAGAAGTTTGATGGTACTGGAGACCTAAGGATCAACCTTAGTCAATATACAACTACTGTGAGCACCACAAAGGCTCCTCTATCTGTAGTTATCAAGTTACTTCTACTATCTTTGGAGGGTATGGTTGTTGATTGGTATCATGGGTTAGAAAAGTCTATCCGAGCTAACTTGAGAGAATTGTGTTCTCCTTTTCTGAAACAGTATGATCATAATACTAGGCTTGAAGTGTCTATTAGAGATTTGGAATTGACCAAGCAGAAGCCTAATGAATCATTTTCTAATTTCCTGACTAGATTCATGAATAAGGCAGGATTAATGAAAAATAAGCTAGCTGAGAAGGATTAGGTTAGGATGATTGTTCAAAATGTGTCACCTAATTTGGTTGAGAGGTTGCAAATAATGAACCCTAAGAAATTTGTAGACCTTTACGACGATGACTTGTAAGTTAAGGAGATAGGAAGTGGGAAAAGAAGGCTGCTAAAAGCACTGGGGCAAGAAACTATCTAACTGGGGGCACACAACAAGGAAACACTAGTTGGGCTATGGAATTGCATGTTGTTCGACAACTTAGGAGATTCTCAAACTTTAAACAACCTTTGTCAAAGGTTCTAGAGCGCTTAAGGCAAAAAGGCTTACTTCAACCTTTACCTAATACAAATCCACCAAACCCAAACACCCTAGACTAAGTATTGCAAATTCCACTAAAACCTTAATTACTCCACAGATAACTGCATGCGCCTTAAACATGAAATCCAAAACCTCATAGACTCTGGAAAAATCATAAACCCTGAAAACTCGAGCACCAGAAATAATCCTTTCCCAAACTACGGAAATGTTCCACCCCTAACCACCATGATGACTAATTCAGGAGTTAGTGAGGAAGAAGTACTAAGCTCCTTTGAGGAACTAGACCTTAAAACCAATGAGAATACTCATGATGCCTCCAAATAATCCCAAAGATGAGTTGAAGATTTATTGGGCCAACCTTCTGGCAAGTTTGATTATAAAGTATTTTACTCCATACCACCTTCGTATGATATCCCTATTGAATCAATCACACCTGGAGGATGGGGTAAGGAATTCGGAGATGACAGTGAGCCAATAAGTGAGAGTAGTGAGAAGTCTGAGACTCCTAAGTAGCCACAATAAGGAGTTAAAGATTTGTTAGGACAGCCCTCGGGCAAGTTTGATTACAAAGTGTTTTACACTAAGCCATCTTTTAGTGACATACCTCTTGAAACAATAGTGCCTACTGGATGGGGAGATGAATTTGAAGAGGAGGACAAGGAAGGCTATAATGTGTGGATTGAAAATGCAGAAGTGAACCATGGTCATCTAGAATAGCTACTACATCAGCCACCTTAACACTTAGCATCCCTAGCATTTAGAATAGAAAATAAATTTTTTATGTTTTCTTTTAATAACATTTTAGTTTCTTTAGAACTATTACTTTTTTTATCGATGATATGAATTCTGATTGTGCTTATTTGTGTAATATGCATCCTAATGATATTGTGCATTGTGATACTGATCACATATACATGTTTGACATAAATTAAATTTTAATTAGATTCATTCAGCATGGGCACAAATGAAAATTCAAAGAACATTCATATATCACATGATATAACTTTTAAAGAGAGAAAAATTTGAGAGAATATGCAAAGAGAAAAACAAAGAAAAATAAAAAATGAATGAAAGGGTTAGCCAAGTAAAAATGAGAGAAAATATTTTGTGAAAAAATTTTCAAATGGACTAACAAATGATAAGAGTTGTATCATGTGATGTAATGAATGTTCTCATTTTTGCCCTAATGAATGAATAAAGTTGAATTTGAATTTATTGTTCAAATATCGCATATTCGTCTTTGTCATATTGTATAAGTATCTAATTGGAAACACAAAACATAATGAAAGCTAAATAATCAGAGCTATGAGATCACTATTTTAGTTTCATTTTTTCTTCTTATCATTCCTTTGTGATTCATTTTTGAAAAAAAAAACCATTGTCCTCTTATATCTTAAAAACCTAGGTGGCTCAATAACTTGCATTGTAACCCGTGTCTAGTATCAATTATTGAATTAGTATCAAGCCTCATATTCTGCTCAAGAATTCTTTAAAGCTATAAATTACACTTTGACCAGCCTCCAATGAGAGCAAGACTAATGTTAAGCATGAAGGAAATTTATCAGAAACTGAGGGCAAAATGTAGCTCTGGGGGAAATTTGCAAACAAAACAGTGACTTTGCACTTAAAGCTGAAGATGAACATTGAAATATAGGAGTAAGTAAGCAAATAAAAGTAAATTATAAGTCTATATAGGAATCATCAGACAATAGACATCATCCTTTAGTTGGTTATCTGTTAGAGGAACTGAGTCAGAAGCTCTAGCATCAGAAGTACCAACCTTAAAACATTCAAGGCTCAAAGCTGCAGGTTATTGATAAAGCACCTCATTCTGACACTTTGAGCTAAGAGCATAACTTTACTCCACAGAAGACCTGTTAGGATTATGCATATCATACATATTATGAATACACTTGCATACATCTATTATGAAGTACATGCTTACTATGATAAAAGATTTTTGAGACAAGTCAAGATTATACAAATACTTTGCTACTAATATTAAAAATTAGTGTTGTAAAGTACAGGAAAGTAGTCAAAGTCTGGAGGAGTGAAAATAGGAAGGGCGATACTATCAAGATGAACCAGATGCTCAATCAGCCTATCTAACAGGGAGATATCATTGATGGTAGCACTCGCAGAAGTCTCATCATAGGCAATCTCAAGAGGAATACATTTCAGGAGATGCACCTAAATGCATTTTAACAGCCACAAGACTACTTCAACAGAGATGAAGCATCGAATCTAGCTTCTCTCAACTCCTAATCTGAAGGTCTAACACACCAGCAATATAGCTATCGGCTTTAAAAAGGGAATAATGCACTCAAATCTTGATATGAATGCACTCTAAAATTTCTCTGATAATGAAATAAGCCCTCTAATTCCTAAAATTTTTTTGCAAGGGATGTCAGGAAGAGAAACGAGGCCCTTTGCCATAACATCAGTGGAAATGATAAAAGACAAACTCAGTTTTATGCCACGACTTCAAGAGCTAAGTATCAAAGACACATGTGGTCAGAGACATCATCACAATCAAAAGGGAAAAGTGCGACAAATAATGTTGCATTCTGATAAAGTTTCTTTATCTACAAACAAACCAGACTAACTTATGGTATTTTATGCAAGAAAAACAAAAGAACAGTATGTTCCAATTGCTGCTGATTCACCCAGTGTTTCATGTCTTGATGTTGAGGAAGTATGGTCCTGATCCTTTGCATGTTCTTTACCCTCAAACAGTGGAGCTCAGCGAAGATTTGGTGTAAGAAGAGTACCCAGTGGAGATAGTGGATTGACAAGTTTGACAGCTCCGCACTAAAGAAATTTCGATGGTGAAAGTACTATGGAGTAACCATATGGTTGGAGATTACACCTGGGAGACCAAGGCAGTGATGCAAGTGGTGTATCCCTATCTTTTTCATTTGTAACATCTTGTACTTCTTTTATTTTGTTAAAAACTTCGAGGAAGAATTTTTATAAGGAGGGAAGATTGTAATCACCCGAATTATTTTTTAAATTATAAAATATATTTTGACACTTGTAGTATTAATAAATTTTTTAAAAATTTGAGATTATTATTTAGTAGAATTAAATTTGAATTTTAGTGTGAATATTATTTTTAAGTATTATTTTATATTTTATTTTGTATATTATTTTATGGTGGAGAGAATTTATTTGGTATATTATTTGTATATATGTATTTTATTTGGTGTATTGGTGAGTAAATTAATATATTATTAAAAAAATTGTAGAATAAAATTTCAAGTTTTTTTCTTTTTCCTTTCCTTTTCTTTTTCTTTTTCTTCTTCTTCTTCTTCTTCTTCTTTCCTCCGCTGGACCAAACCAGCCACTGCTGCCCATTGCCTTGCCACCACTGCCCCTTGCCACTGCTCGACCACCACCAGCTCGCTGTTGTGCCGTTCAGCCAGCAACCACCGCCTTCTTCTTCCTTCCTTTGGTTTCGTTTTTGGTTTTGGCCGAAAGTTACAGTGGTCGCCGACGATGACTCAAACATCGGATTGCTGCAATTCCAGTGTTGTTGGATTCCTCTTCTTCCAATCTTCTTAAATTTACCTCTGGTTTCTTCGATCCCCTTCTGGATCGATTAGAAATGAGGTAAATGCATTTTTTGAGTTTTTGTTAATTTTTAGTTAATTAAGTGAGTTTTAGGTTAATTGTTGAGTATTAAAGTTGATGTAGAGATTGCCTGCTATACAAAAATAATTTTTCAATATTTTTCGGATTTATTTTTAATTTTTGAAAAATTTTGGTTCATGTTACTATTCCGAGCCCGAAAATTTTAATAATTTTAATAAATACTATATATTATTTGGAGTAATGTTTAAGAAGGAAATTTTGTAAAATTAATTATGGATAATTTATTATAATTTTTGAAGTAATATGTGAAAATATACATTTTAGAGAAAATTAAATAATTTGATTCTAAATTGATTTTTGATGAATTTATAGTTAATTAGCATGGATGATGATAATTTTGAGTATTAGAAGATATAAATTAATTTTATTAGCTAAATTAGTATTTTTGGTATATTATGTTGATTTTAGATGAATTTCTGGAAATAACATAAAATGTATATAAATATTATAGTATTTAATTATTTGATGATTTAATTATATTTAGTGTTAAAATATATTTTATGAATGTTTTAGAATTTTATAAATAATGAATTTAAGTATAAGCTACAATTTCACTATTTATTTGAAAATAAATATATTTTATGTTTTATGGTGAAAATAAATTAAATTGTGGTATCTAAATGAGATTTTATGATTTTTGATAAGTTACTAAAAATTATATTATTTTATTGATTGTTGTGAATTTGGAACTCGGTCGGAATTGTGTGTAGTTTGGGAGTCCGACCCGAGTGTCGTTTTGTGTAGTGTATTCGAAGTGTGTTTGCGTGCAGGAACGGCTCTACTTTTAGTAGAGAGATGTCCGTTTTACAGAAAAGATTCTGCCAAATTTTCAATAAATTTCTCGTAAAGTGTGACATTGGCCTGTGTAGAAATTATTGTTTAGATGAGTCGTGTCTTAGATCGAGTCAATTCCTTCATTTCATGAATTTAATTATTTTATTTTATGAGCATATTTTAAATAAATATTATTTATTTTAGAGAACTCCGGGGCACGAGTTGTAGCACAAGGGCAGCAGAGAACGTGTCGCCCGACACGCTCAACCTGTGAGTTAATTTTATAAGATGTGTATTGTGTGTGTTTTCAGTGTATTTTCTAGTAATTAAAAATAAAGCATGATTAAAAGAAAAATTCATTATGTTTTATTTATTCATTTAATTGTTTATTTATTCATTATTTAATAATTTATTTACTTTATTTAATTATTTATAATTCAAATTATTTGGAGATAATGGTAGAATGTGCTAGGACCAGTGCACACAAGTAAGAACTCAGTTTGTGTTTAAAATGTGAATGGTTAGAGCTCGGTGGATCTAGTGCTCTCGTGCTGATAAAGAAAAAGGATGTAACTCGGTTGAGCTTGCTCTCTGGACATCAATATGGAATAAGTGAAATGACTGTGGCTGTAACTCAGTTGATGCTTGCTCTCGGGATGGCAGTCACTTGGATTAAAGAGAGCTGAAAGGCTATTAGAATAATGGATTAGGGTTCTACGAGTTTTCCACTAAAATAATTACTTTAAATATTTTTGTATAAGGATTTCATATTATATGGATTTAAGAAGTTTTAAAGAGACTTTATATAAATATTATTGAGAAAAAGTAAATGATTTAAATAATTATAATTATTTTATTCTATATTTTTTTAAAGGGTTTTAATAAATGGTTTTAAAACCAGCATGCATTTTATAAAATTGATTCATTCAGTGAGGTTTGATCCCCCTCAACTTGTTTTTTTCAGGACCTCACAGTCTATCTGATAGTATCCCTCATTTGCGCCGAGTTCGTTCTTCACCGGTTGTATTATGTATGTTAATTTGATTTTCTACTGTGTAACTAAAATTTTAGACACCGCAGTAGTTAAATTCAAAATATGTATTATCAGTATTCTGTTTGTATCTGAATTTGAAATATTGTATTTAAAGAATATTGTTTTATGCTTTTAATATTATGCATTTATTATAATTTATTGTTAAGTGTATTTTTTATTCCGTGAAAATTTTTTAAGGCTTGCTACAAGTTTAAGTTACTTTATATATCCCCATTCCCTAGTGCCGGTCACGAACCTTCAGTTCGGGTAGTGACATATAGAGTGTATGATAGTGTCATTTCTGGGAGCAGATGGTGGTTGTTTTTATATGAGTTATTTTTGCTTGGAAAGAGCTTGATACATTCCCCTGTGGTGTTGAGATTTTTCATGTGAGTTATTTTTGCTATATTACATTTTATTAGTGGTAAAGCTGTGGTCTTTTTGGGTTGTACAATTTTTATCACATTTTGTTGGTTACAAAGAGTCTATATATATATATATATATATATATTGGCTACTTTATCAATTTTTAGCTCACAAACAAGCTCTTGACGAGCTCACAAACTAGCTCACAAACAAGCCCGAAGACGAGCCCATTAATGAGCTCACAAATGAGCCTAAAGACGAGCCCATTAACGAGCTCACAAACGAGTTTGAAGATGAGGTCTTAACGAGGTCATAAATGAGCTATCAAATGAGCAAACAAATGAGCAACTAAACGAGCATAATTCGAGTATTGTTCATGAACAAGCTCGAGCCGAGCTCGAGTTCTGAATTTCCAAATATACCGAGCTTGAGCTTGAGCTTGAACACCCTTCCATTAGGCCGAGCCAAGCCCGAGCACTTCAAAACTTGGCTCGGCCGGCTCGTTTACAGCCCTATGCATGTGAGAGTAATAAAAAATAATAATAAAGAGTGCAAAGTGTGTAGTTCATGCAACGTGAGTGAGTGTGATATTTGTGTATGAGTGGTGTAGAAAGAGTGAAAATATTTTTTTTGTCTTGGGTTGAATAGTATTTTCTTGTAATAGTATTTTTTATTTTTAGTGAAAAATATTCACTATTTTACTGTTCCATTTTTCACATGCTATTTTATTATTTTATACACTTAAATCATCAACAGAAAACACAACATAACTAATAAAAATAGACGCAAGTGAACACTTAGCTTACTTCACACGCAGATGGTGCTGCATTCCTAAATGGAATTGGAGAGGGAGCAGCCTATATTTATAGCCCAAGTAAAAATGACCGTTGCATTCCTAAAAAAAATCATTAGCACCAGATCTTTTCAAGACTTTTGCTTGAACAGAAGATACAGGGATTACAGAGCTTTAAGCTATACAAGAAATTTCTGCCAAAGTTCCCAAGTGATTTGGCAAAAATTTTCTTCTGCCCTGCGTTGCGATGATTTCTTTTCCTTGAATATTCAAGACTGGGTCATGACGAACATGAGTAATAAGGAAGTGGATGACAAGGGTTTAGAATGGAGATTTTTATTTGGAGTCATTGCCTTGCTAATTTGGCAATGGAGAAACTAGTTTTATTTTTGATAATCAAGACTCTTGAGTTTGCGCTCAACGTTATTCACCAACGATGCAAAGAAATCATGGCTTCGGAACAAATGTGGTCCTCTATTAATACTGGACCCCAAATGAAACAACATACCACTCCCTAGTCACCGCCTGAAGCTGATGTAGTGAAACTAAACACTGACGACAGTTGTATTCCCCACTCGATGATTTCAGGTGCAAGTGGCCTTTTTCGGGATCACAGAGGCAGTTGAATCCTCGGCTTCTCCCAAAGATTCGGCGTCTGCACTCAACTTGTAGCTGAACTCTAGGGAATTATATGCGGTCTGAGAATTGCAAAAGAACTTGGCTTCTCCAAGTTGATCATAGAAACATATTCCCTCACAACGATAGAAGTTATCGCAAGTAGGACTAAGTTGTTCAATAATGTTAACATGTTAGTTCAGTCCATAATCACCATGATAAATGATGTCTAGGACATTCGCTGAACAGTATAGGGAGAGATTCCAAAGCCTACGCCGATTGGCTAGCCAAGGAAGGTGCAAGACTCAAGTCTTCTAATCCTGTCATGATCTCTTCTCCCCCAAAAGGTCCGAAGAGTTTTATCTCCTATGATTGTATCTGGTTAGATCCAAGCAACTCTTTTAGTGTCCGAGTTTTCTTTGTTTGGGGTTTTTGCTTGGCTTTTCTACCCAAAAAAAGAAGAAGTTAATACTGATTTCAAAGTTGACTTTAACATTCAGTTTATTCTAGTCTACTGCAAGTAAATACTTTTACCTTGGTTGTAGGATCCTTCCTGGCCAGTCTTTTTAGATGCACTGCCCCTTCACTGTATACGTCCTGAAATAACAACTCTACTACTCAGGCATCAAGAGTATGGAGCTGGCAAGAATGTTAGAAATTTTATGGGCTACCATTTATTGTGAGAGTTTTATTTTATTAAAATCAGACTGCATAAAATATAGCTTAAGCGAATGTGTGGAGAAGCCCAATTTATTTTAAGTGATCATTTGTGTTGTGGGCTTGTATGTACTTTTAATGGGCCGGTATGGGTGGGTGGTTATGCCTAATCCTAATTGGACTAGTAATGGGGTGGTCCTTAGGGTTTTTTATTATATTAGCTAGGTCCCATTTCCATCCTTATATATATTATTTTGGCTTGCCCCATTGACAACCACCCTACGTGTTAAGGATTGGAGAGGAAAAGCTAGCTTTTTTATTTATCTTTCTAATCAATTTTATTTTAATTTTCTGTGAATTAGGCGATTATCATCATGAGTCAAGACATGAGTATTATACCGATTCCGCAAACAAGTATGCATATGGGTAATTATCTATGTTCTAAATTTATATACTAGATCCCTAATTCTTTTATACGTGGTATTAGAATTTCGATTGTATATCAATTTAGAATCATGAAATAGTTATGTGTTATTTTAAATAAATTATTGGGTTAATAATTAATTAATTGAATATGTCGCATGCACACTGTGTTCGTATGTTGCGTATCTTCTGTTTGTGAACACATTCAAAGTACTTTAATTTGTTGTTGGCTTTGCTGATTAATCTTGTCGAATTGCGTAAGTATATATCTATAAATAAATAAATATATATATATATATATATAGTGCATGGTTGCGTTAGTTTCTTTCATGCGAAATAAATGCACCAGTTGCTGTTTCAGTGTTCTATGCAAAATATATATGCATGTGACCAAAGTTAATTTCCCTTTTGATTATAGAATTGCAAAAAAGTTTTGTCTCATGCAAAACTAGCATTAATTATAGTAGTTATATCTACTGTTTCTTTTTCCGTAGAATTATGATTAATAATATTAAATTATATTTTCTTTGGTCCTTGATTTATTATTATTATTTTATTTTAGTTAATTGTATTAGAACAAGGATGGCTTGCTCTAAATAATTGTGGATGAGTAGTTATATGAAATTTAGGTTGTCACTATTATATAATTTGATTTAGTGTATTCAATTTTACTTGTGTACCAGAGACATTACAATAAATAAATAAATATGTTTATAAAGGAACACTGTTAGTTTGCATATTAGTGAATGATGTGTATATATTGTTCAAGATTTGTGTGTTGAGCATGTATTAAATAAAAGAGGTATATTTGTGTTTGAGTATCTCATTTGTGTATTTTTAATGTATATATTTGTGTTTGATATACATTATTATTACGAGTCTTTTGAGAAATCTCTAATTAAAATTGTTTTATGAGTTGAAATAAGTGTTACTATCAAAGTGGGACATTTATTAAGACTTATAAAATTATTTTAATTTTTGTGAAGAGATAATTTCTGGTTATTGTATTTATTGACCTGCCCAAAGGGGGTTATTAGGTACATTAATTTGAAATCGTGTATGAGATGGAACAATTTATGTTACGAGATGCATTAGTATAGAGAATCTGTCTGCCCCAAAGGGGATAGTCTTTCGAAAACTATTGTACTCTCATTGTGAGTTCCATATTAAAATTCTATTGCATATGCGTATTTTACCCAAAGGGGAATGCGTAGTGATGCCAGAATTTTTATATTTTAATATTGCAAGCCAAAATTAGACCGCATATTGATACATGTTCATATTGTTTTCTTGAACAGTTTCTATTAGCATGAACCACAATAGTGCTACTGTAGAGATGCTGGCTAGCATAAACTTTAAGAAATGGAAAGAAGAAATTTTGTATGCTCTAGCTATGGGGGATATGGATTTTGCTTTGCGTGAAGATGGGCCAGCTAAGCCTAATGATCAGAGTACTAATGAAGAAAAGAAGTTATATGCTAAGTTAGAGAAATCAAACCGTCTTAGTCTCATGGCAATGAGAAGGGCCATTCTTGAGCACCTTAAAAGTGGGTTGCTTGATGAAGTTAGTGCAAAAGATTTTCTTGCTGTTGTGGAACAAAGGTACTTTGTATTTGAAAAGGCTGAGGCTGGGACCCTTATGAGTCAGTTAACTAGTATGAAGTATAACAATGTTAAAAGTGTGAGAGATTATATATCCTTAGCATGGTTCACATTCAAAATGAATTGAAGGGTCTTAAGCTTGATTTACCTGATGACTTCATTTTCCTTCTTGCCCTTAATTCGTTACCTCCTGATTTTAGCCAAATTAAGACTGCTTATAATGTTCAAAATGCTACTTGGAGTGTTAATGATCTTGTAGCAAAATGTGATGTTGAGCAGAAGAAGTTGAGAAGTGAAAAAGGGGAGAGTGCCTTATTTTTTTCTCAACCTAAATCTTGCCCTAATCTTATCTATGATCCTAAGAAAGATAGGTCTAAGATTAAACCTAATCATTATGCTTCTAAGAAGACCCAAGGTTTTAGAAGGCATGAATATAGTTAGGCTAGAAAGGTGGGAGGTTATGATGTTGTCCAAAAGAGTAAGGTTAAATGCTTCTTTTGTCATAAGGATGGTCACAAAAAGAGTGAGTGTCATAGGTTCACAGCTTGGCTAGAGAAACAACACAAACAAGAAGGTAAACCTTTTGCTATTGTTTGTTTTGACTTTAATTTGATAGATGTACCACCAAATTCATGGTGGCTTAATAGAGGAGCAACTGTTCATGTTGCTACTACCTTACAGGGGTTCATAAGCAAAAGGAAACCATGTGAGCATGAGGCCAAGTTAAGAGTTGGGAATGATGCTGAAGTAGATGTTGAGGCAGTAAAAGTAGTTAGTTTGAAGTTAGAATGGGTTTTAGCTTTTTTTAGAAAATGTTTTCTATGTTCCCTCTTTTAAGAGAAATTTGGTTTCTATTTCAGTTATGGACAAGATTGAATATGGGTTTAATATTCGTAATGGAAGAGTTAACATTTTCTTGGATTCCAAATTGATTGGTCATTGCATTTTATCTCATAATTTATATCAGTTGTCTTTGCATTCAAATATTGATGAGATAAATGTTGTGTCTAAGAGACCTCCAATTAAGAAAAGATCTTTTAAGTTATGACATAAGCGTTTTGGTCATATATCTAAAGAAAGAGTTGAAAGGTTAGTTAAGGATAATATTCTTCCTACACTTGATTTTGATGACCTAGACACTTGTGTGGATTGTATTATAGGTAAGATTACCAAAACAAAGAAGAAAGGTGCCAATAGGAGTTTAAATGTTTTGGAGATTATTCATACATATGTGAGTGGACTTTATTCACTACCATTTGTGGCACTAAGTATTTTCTTACATTTGTTGATGATTTTTCTAGGTATGGTTAAGTTTTCTTAATTAAAGAAAAATCTGAAGTACTTGAAAAGTTTAAAATTTAAAAACTTCAGGTTGAAAAACAACTAGGAAAAGTTATCAAAGTAGTAAGTTCTGACCGTGGGGGTGAGTATTTTGGCAAACATGATGAGACAGGACAACATATGGGACCTTTTGCTAAATATTTACAAGAGTGAGGAATAATTGCCCAATATACCATGTCTTGTAGTCCTGAACAAAATGGTGTGTTTAAGAGGCGTAATCACACTCTCAAAGATATGATGAGGAGCATGATGAGTAGGTCTAGGTCTAACTTACCTAACTTTCTTTGGGGTGAAACGATTAAAACTACTATGTATATTTTGAACCGTGCTCCTAGTAAGTCTATTTCCAAAACACCTTTTGAGTGTGGATAGGCAGAAAACCTAGTTTGAACCATTTTTCGTGTATGGGGTTATCCTGCTGATGTGAGAATTTACAATCCTAATGAGAAAAAGCTAAATCCTAGAACCAATCATTATTACTTCATAGGGTACCCAGATCACTCTAAAGGATACAGGTTCTATTGTCCCACACGCAGCACGAGAATTATGGAGTCTATGATTGCTAAATTTTTGGAATTTGATGTTGCTGATGCTGCTTGATCTCAACCAGTTATAGATGATGTGCACTATTATCATGTATATGTTTCTTTACCTATTGTGGTGCCTAGTGAGAGTATTGATGACCAACATGAGGGCACAAATGATCTTCCTCTTCCTATTGTTAATCCTGCTCCTGTAGTTGATCCTATACAACCACAAGCAGTTGAGGAATTACCTATAAGAAGATATGTTAGGGAAAGAAGATATGCTATTCCTAATTACTACATCATCTATTTTGTGTGAGAATAATTATGATATAGGTCATGTTGTGGATCCAAAGACTTATAAAGAGGTTGTTAGCAGTGGCAATTCAAAATTATGGATTGATGCAACAAAAGATGAGATGAATTCTATGGCTTCTAATGGGGTGTGGGAATTGACATATTTACCATCTGGACATAAGCATATTGCATGCAAGTGGGTATTCAAGACTAAAAAGGATTCTAAAGGAAAAATTGAGAGGTTCAAGGCAAGATTAGTGGTGAGGGTTTACTCAAAGAGAGGGTATTGATTATAATGAGACATTCTCACCAGTGTCTAGTGAGGATTCTTTTAGGATAATTATGGCATTGGTAGCTCATTTTGATTTAGAGCTTCATCAGATGGATGTCAAGACAACATTCTTAAATGGTGATATAAGTGAAGAGGTTTATATGGTACAACCTAAAGGTTTTCAGGAGAAATGGAAAGAGCATTTGGTATGTAGATTCAAAAAGTCTATTTATGGACTTAAACAAGCTTCTCGTCAGTGGTATCTCAAGTTTGATGAAGTTAGGACTTCACTTGGTTTTATAGAGAATAGGGTTGACCAATGTATTTATCTTAAGGCCAGTGGGAGTAAATTCATTTTCCTTGTTCTTTATGTTGATGATATTTAATTGGCTAGCAGTGATTTAAATTTGTTAAATGAGACTAAGCTTTTACTCTTTAAAACTTTTGATATGAAAGATCTGGGAGATACATCTTTTTTTTAGGAATTGAGATTCATCGTGATAGATCTTGTCATTTATTAGGTCTTTCTCAAAGGGCCTATATTGATCGTGTGCTTACTTGATTTAATATGCCAAATTTTAAAGGGGGTGATGTTCCCATAGTGAAAGGAGATAAACTGAGTAAGGAACAGTGTCCTAAAACTGAACTTGAGAAAAATTCTATGAGTAAAGTCCCTTATGCTAGTGCTATTGGTAGTTTAATCTATGCACAAGTGTGTGCAAGACTAGATCTTACTTTTGTTGTTAGTGTTCTTAGTCGTTATCTCTCTAATCCTAAGCTAGACTATTAGGTGGTTACTAAAAAGGTGATGAGATACTTGTAGAAAACAAAAGATTATATGCTAGTTTATAAGCGGGTTGATAGTCTTGATACAGTGGGATATTTAGATTCTAATTTTGCTAGCTGTAAGGATGATCTAAAGTCCACTTTAGGATATATTGTCATGTTAGTTGGTGGAGCTGTCTCATGGAAAAGTGTTAAACAAACACTTACTACTTCTTCTATTATGCAAGCTAAATTTGTTGCCTATTATGGAGCTGCAACGCAAGCTATGAAGAATTTTTTATTAGGACTTCTTATGGTAGATTCCATTGCAAGGCCACTTCAAATTTATTATGATAATAGTGCTGCTATATTCTTTTCAAAGAATAATAAAAGTTCGAGTGGTTCTAAGCATTTAGAGCTCAAGTATGTCACTCTTAGAGATTTGGTGAAAAAAGGAGAGATTGAGATTGAGTACATTAGTACTAAGTCGATGGTTGCTAACCCGTTAACTAAACCTGTTAGGCCTATAATCTTTCAAAAACATGTAGGCTATATGGGTATTTCTGAGTCTTTTGATGTACTTAGTTATTGGGAGTTTGATATATGTAATCAAACATTAACTTTGAACAATTTCATATGTTTAGATATTTCCATAAATATTTATCTTATGTTTATATTTGTGTGTTTGTGTTATGGAAATATTCATTTGCAGATGAAATTAATGTGTATATTATATTTGGTTATGATCACGACCTTAATCATTGTGCAAGTGTTTCCATTTGAGTTTAGGAAACAATTATGTGAGTGTTTCCATTTGTGTTTCAAGAAACAATTGGCTTATTACAGCCTGTGAATTTCTCTTGCTCTTGTAAGCATGTGCGTGTTTTAATGAGAAATCATTATGAGGACTGACATTGAAAATAGCAAATTGATCACATTTGAGGTGCTATTTTCTTTGGTACACTTCCATACCAAAATCCACGTCGGTTAAACTATTTATATTTGTAATCATGGATTGGCTTGTGTCAATAAAGGGCATGATTACCGCCATGATTCTATATATATATTTTAATGTGGACAAGATTATTATAAGGTGCATTTTCCTTAAGTTATTTTCTTAAATTTTGTGGTTACACTTGTGTTTATTTTTCAGCCTAACATTGTTTTATAAAATTTTTAAATTAAATAAAAACTCACAACTTATGTTGCCCAAGTTAGAGAATGTTAGAAATTTTATGGGCTACCATTAATTGTGAGAGTTTTGTTTTGTTAAAACCAGACTGAATAAAATATAGCTTAAGTGAATGTAAGGGGAAGCCCAATTTATTTTAATTGATCATTTGTGTTGTGGGCTTGTATGTACGTTTAATGGTATGTGGGTGGTAAGTGTATGCCTAATCCTAATTAGACCAGTAATGGGGTGGTCGTTAAGGTTTTTTTTATTATATTGGCTAGGTCCCTTCTCCAACCTTATATATATTATTTTGGCTTACCCCATTGACAGCTACCCTACGTGTTAAGAATTAGAGAGGAAAAGCTAGCTTTCTTATTTCTCTTTCTAATTAATTTTATTTTAACTTTTTTATGAATTAGGCGATTATCATCACGAGTCAAGACATGAGTACTATACCGATTCTGCAAATAGGTACGCATATGGGTAATTATCTGTGTTCTAAATTCATATACTAGATCCCTAATTTTCTTACAAAGAATACTGTAAGTAACACCCAACTGTCTACTTTGTGATAATGTAGAGAAAAGTTATGAACTTTGGTAGAAAAACAAAAAGAAGAAGAGAGCGGTAAAGGCAAGCCAACAAGGAGGTGGATGATTCTTCAGTGGATAAAAAAGCATCGAGATGAGAGCTACGAACATAGCCGCCAAAACCAACAGTTGCCACAGAACCCGATGGCAATAGCAAAGCAGCCAAACTGAAATTAATTATATCATTAAGTGAAAATTCAGATTTGACAAAATTCATATGAATAAATGGATGGCAATGACTTACCTCTACTTTCTGCTCCCAGCTGATCCCTGGAACAACTCATTAATATGCATTTTAATATCCTCCAAACTATACTGGACATAATTATCTGCATGCTTCCCCACGTCAGAACTATTTTGGAACCTTCTCAGAAAATTTTCATATACTGGCAGCAAAAGATTGCCAGAGAGGTCCTCAGCTCCTTTTTTTTGCTGCTCATCAAATATGATCCACTGCGACTGCCTTTTATAAATATTATCAAAAGTGACAATTAAATAACTTAATCTTATTTCATAGACATGGACTTTTCAGCAACATTAGAAGCTGGAGGGGCATTATCTAATTTCAACACTCCCAAAATTTTATTCCAAGAACTCCGCTGGTAGCTGAAATGAAATTGCTTGATTTTAGCGGTGTGTTTCCTTATCCAGTCATCCCCAAGAAGAGAACCCAATTCACTATCCTTGGCCTTTTGCACAATATACCTCCCATTCTTCATCATAAAAACAAAACACAAGGTCGAGTCCCCATAAATCTTAGACTTCTTCTCTAAATTGCTCTCTAGTAGCTCCATAATCCATGACATTTGAACAGACAATGCAGATGCATATGAATCCTTGGATGGAACAACACTACCATTCTCCTCAAAAACTTGTTCCAACGTCTCACTTGATCGACAGGCAGCACGTACATAATTCATTACGTACCGTGTAATTGGATGAAGACCACCACGAGGCACTGGAGCCTTCGCTGGGTCTCTTCTGATCAAATTCTCCAGCTCCATGAAACTCCTTCTTATTGCTTCCCCGAACTTCTTCCATATTGCAATGGCATCAATCCTGAGAGCTAAACAGTACTGTTCAGAGAAATTAGCGTCAAAATCAGGCATTAAGTCCCTCAACGTCTCAAACAAATCAATAATCTTAAACAATCGCTCTCAGGAATTAATTAAATTAATTAGCTGCTGCTTGAAGGATGGGGCAATTGAAATTAGAGGTTGCAGAAGGTAGAAGGAATTGTTGAATTCGGCGTCGCATGAGGTGTGAAGAACTGCAACTAGATGGTCACTGTATGATATTAGCTTCTCCACATCGATGTTTGTTGAGAAATCCGCCACTGTCTCTTCTCTTGCAGTAACGGTGGCCACTGGATGTGTGATTTTGGCTACGATTGCTGAAGAAATGAAACAATAAAAAAATACAGAAACTGAATTTCAAAGAAAACACAACATAAGAGATTAAAATAGAAGCGAGGGAAGGCTTCTGCATTCAAAAATGGAGCGGGAGAGGGTGCAGCCTATATTTATAGCCAATTAAACTTAAATATAACCGTTGCTGCATTCCTAAATGAATTGGGATTTTTATTTTATTATAGCGAGGGAAAAGCGAACCAACTTACTTTCTTTCATAGCTTCGCTTACTTCACAGGCTGATGTAGTCCTATTGGGAGCGGGAGAGGGAGCTGCACTTATTATAGTCTTTAATTAATTATGACCGTTGCAGTATGACAGTGATTTAAGCACTTAGGGATTTTTTAAGAATTTTATTTTAAGAATTTTATTTATATTTTTGAGGATGATATAGTATTTTTAATAGATAAATTTTTTATTAAATAATAACTATACACTCATGTATATTTAAAATTTTAGAATATTACTTTTAATTAAATATAGAAAATAAATCTTAAAATGCAAAAATTTAGAATAGCCGACTTATAACAAAGATTTTTATAAGATTATTATATTTTTTTAGGGCAAGTCATTTACTGTTACTTCAAAGATTTATTATAAGTCATTTAACTTCCTAAAAAACGGAGGGACCTTTTCTTTCTTATTTTTCAAGAACCAAAACAAAACAAAATGAAATGAAACTGAGACAATAAGCTTAGGTGAATTGGGCGGCTCTAAACCATTTTACCTCTTATGCAGCCTAATTTAGGATATGGTGATTTTTTTTTTCTAATTTTTTGTCATCTTATATAGTGTCATACATCAAAAATACATTTAATATGAGACATTTTAGTTTCTTCTTATAATTGTAGTGGATTCGAAAATTATTGTTTCTTTTAACTTATATGGGGAGTTTCACCACACTCCAGAATAAAGATTTCATTTTTTTTATATAATAAAAACAAATTTTACTATTTATTTACTCAATTTTACAATTGAGTGTCCCAACTTTTATTTGTTACAATTAAGTGTGTGAACCAGTTAATAAATTACAAGTCAGTGTTATTTCAAGTCAACAATGACGTAGCAATTTGTGGGGCCCATTCAGTCACTGAGGTGGACGAATAAGTTACCAGGGGAACACATAACCTAAAAATAAAGATGAAATGACCAAAAAACCCAAATCTTTTTACTCTCCACTTTCTTTGTCTATAATGTGGCCAGAGTGGTTGAGATTACCCAGTGCACCTAGATAACAACCAACAACCACCACCACCGATGCCTCTTGGACTGGTGAGTAGAGCAGTAGCAGCGGCACCCTGTTTTGCTCAGAGAGTTAGACTGTACCAACGAGTAGAGGCATATGGAGCCTCTCTCATGCATAACAATTTCTTGATGGTAATGGCGTTGGAGATGGCAAGAGCTATATAAACGCCATTCCCTCAACCTAACATGTCTTCATCAAGCAGAAGCTTAGTAAATCGTTCTTTCATCATTTCAACTTCTGCGAAAAACCAACTCAATAAGTCAACAAAACTTTGCAATTCGATTTTATTTTTTGCTTTTGATTGCTATAAAATTTTGCAATAAAACCTCTAAATTTCTAGCTCTTTTAATACATAAGCATAACAGTAAAAGAAAAGCAAAAATGGATTATCAATAATTGGCTTTTTTCACGCATTCAAAATAAGATGATTTATTGGAAAATCATTATGAAACCGAAATATGAGAAACCCCTCAGAGAAAGAACATGATGGTGTTGGTTGTAGGCCATCCACATTGTCTCAAAAAGCTTCATATATAGCTGCAAGTGAAACCCCAGTGCATGCACAATTTTTTTAAATTTCAAAGGATATTCAACTTTTAGCATAACTCTGAACAAAATATTACAGAGTAATCATAATGCATATTCATAATATGTTTATCTATAAAATTGGCAAAACTTAAGGGACAGAGAGCCCCACCATAAAAGAAAGCTCTTAAAATTGCAGAGTAGATCAGAATAAAGCCATTTGATACTATTAACCTACAAAGAAATCCATAATCCATCTACTACAAATAACATACAATAAAACTTTATGTATGCAAATTGTGGTTGTAGAAAAAATAGCTAATTAAAATGAACAGTTATACAACAACCAATTGAATCCTCCATTCATTTGATCAAACAAACTCAATATGGTTCATTTAAGCATTTTAAATAGGAGAAAAATGCAACTTGCTATAAAATTTATCATCCTTTACATCCTTTAAAATGCATTAACACTTTCCATTACCAGCTTAGTTCAACTTTAAGCTTTGGATACATTTTACGCTAGAGATCAAATGAAACTCTGTACATACATCAATCCACCGAGCGACACCTATTTCAAATATTATCACCAAAATGGGCACAGCCCCGCATTAGATAGCTCTCCTTTTATTATCAACAAATGAGCATAGTTATACAAAGTTGTCGCAGCTTCTTTCACCTCTCTACCTTTCCCAAATGAAGTACTTGAAAGTGAGCAATAGGTCTACCCCTGACGTGAGTGATTGGTGAAGGAGTGTGCCGGGATTTATGTTTTTGAGATGGCTGGTTTTGAGCTCTGACCAGTATTGCTTTGTTATAAGGTGTATAACCTCTAGAAATTTTATACATGATGAGCTGAATTTTCTAAAGGGTTATTTGTTTCTCGGGAAAATGATTTTTTGTGGAAATTTTCTATAGGAATGATGGAGTTTGAGATGATACATTAGAAAGGATGAAGTTTGCATTTGCAAATGTTAATGTGTCATTGGAAGCAATGAGTGCAGTGAAGAGGGTAAAGTCAGAGGAAGAGGAAGCAAAGATAGTGGGGTGGAGGAGGTTGTGTAAGTGGAGGAGAGAGAGATGTTATAGCAATTGCGACTGCGGTGATGACAAGATGGAGATGAGAAAGTGAAAATTAATGGAAGATGAGATGAATTTCAAAGGAAAAAGGGAGGGGTATTATTGTCTTCTCTAAGATGTTGCTCACATAGTTCATATGTGCAGAAGCCCACATCAGCAGTCAGAGTAACACATCAGCAAGGTGAAACTGGGTAATGGTTGATGACCTGCTAAAAATACTAACTTGTAATTTATTAACAGGTTCACACACCTAATTGTAATAAATGAAAGTTAAGACACTCAATTGTAAGATTTTGACAAGTTTAGACACTAAAATGATCAATATCCGTTAATTATTTGAAGTAAAAAATTTCAATCATCAATCATATAATTTTAACTCACAAAAGGTAAATATTAAATTAATAAATAGTAGTTTAGAACATTATAATATAAATTCTATTGGAAAATTTAAATTCACCTTCAATAATAAAATTGCATTATAATATACTTTTTAATAGCTATGGTGTTTTTATTATTTTTTATTGTTTATATAATTTTTTCATAAAAATATAATAATTATGTGGTATATTAGAGTGTATTACAAAAATTTTAATGAAAGTTTCATAGTAAAAAATAATGATAAATAAAATTATAAAAGATTATTAAATTTTATAATAAAATTATGAAATGGTTCTTAGGTTGATAGTTTAATTTGAATTATATTTTTATTTATTTTTTAAATCAAAGAAGAATCGATCTCTGAACCGAAAATTTTAATTCGAAGAATAATTGATCTCCGAACCGAATTGAACCGAAAATTTTAGTCTCCAAACTTAATCGAATTGAAAATTTGGAGCAATTTTGAAGTCTTAATTTTTACATCTCTAATATTTTAAAGCAATTCCAAAAAATTATATTCTCCAAACCAAATCAGAGTATGCTCACCCCTAAACTCCCACCTCTCCCTCTTACTAACATTTGGTCTTTGTGTTGTGTGTGTTTTTGTTGTCTCTCAAGAGATGGCTTAGTGGCTTATTTATAAGTGCAAGTGGCACATATCTCTTCTTTATTAAAATAAACAAAAACAAAGTTATCAAAATTCATGATGAAAGCTAAGATTTAGCTAGGTTAGCGAAATTCTATAATTAATTTTTATTTTGAATAAAATTGAGATAATTTCTTTTGTTATTTGTAATTAATAAAAAGTTATATAACTTTTATAATAAAAATAGCCTCCTTAAATCACTTATAACCAGAATTTATTAAATACTGACTAGTTCAATTTGATTCAAATAAAAATATAAAGACAATAGAGACCTTCAACAAATAATTAAACGTGATTTTACATATATTACAATTCAAATTCAACATTGTTTAAACAATAATCACTTCATACCAATTCTTTTTTCTAATAGTCGTTGATAGTAGTCTATTTCTTTTAAATCAAGTAATTTTATATAATTGAATTTTCTTAAAAGATATACCGATTAATATTTTCAAAGTTTTAAAAAATTTATACATGTCACATATATTGCATTATTGATGGCTTATTTATATCTTAAATATTAAATGTTAAAAAATATTAGTCATCCATTTCAATTTAATGATTGAATGAAGTAAATAAATTATTTTTTAATCTTAAATTAGAAAAAAGAAAGTACATTAATTTTTTCCTCCAAGATGCAACAAACATATATATGTCCAAGTTACTGATATAAGTTTTAAGAAAATTTATCCAAGTTATTATTTTAAAAAGATAAAATTTGAGTGTATTTAAGATACTCTGGCTTATAGCAGAATCAATACTACTATAGCAAAACCATTAGCACGCTATATCCCTTCTCTTTGAGAAACTAAGGTGTAGCGACCCTTGGTTTTCCTCTTTAGTTTCTAAACTAGTAGAATCATGAGACAATTAGCAGTAGAAGGGAAGGAATTGAATCCTAATTTGCAACATAATTTATATAGCAATTTTAATTGAAACTTCGGTTTCAGTCAGGTAAAAAACCTTCCTCCTACTAATTAATTCGGCCATTTTCGAAAACACCAATTATAGTAGTTATTCTCTTTGATCCCTTCCTCATGCCTTTGAGGGTATTAATTCGATACTTATAGACGTATTCCACTAAAACAATGTTTATATAATTTTTTTAAGAAAAATTGTAAATATTGAAGTTCATTAATAAATATTATTTTAAAAATATTTGTAAATAGTAAAAATAAAAATAAAAATAATTTATCTTTCATAAAGGTTGTAATTTATTTAGATAGTTAAAATATATAAAAATTTAAAATAAATTTAGTAGACACTAAAATTAATAATATTTTATTTTATTCACACTTTAATAACATTAATAATTGAGTGCAAAAATAAAATTTTTCATTGACTAAAAGATTTAAAATGCCTAGAGGAGAGGCACAAAGAATTGTCACACCATGCTCAAAATTTACAGCATGATTTGCAAGCCAGTCTGCACAAAAATTGCCTCACTGAGCACATGTAAGCATCAAACCACTAGCCAGTAAATTCTTCACTAGGGACACCCAGAACAATACTATCTTCAAATAGTTGGCAATCTCCTTGAATTGTTGCTATGGCTAAAGAAGAATCGAATTCCAATGATATATTGTGAAACCTGAATCCCTCATCAATCTTGGACCTGTCAAGATACCCCACAACTCTACCTTTAACGGTGTACATGAACCCAAATTGCACATGCAACCCAACTTCCTTTCACCTTTGTAATCTCTCAAAAGCCCACCTGCCACAGTTGTATAGTTAGGGAGTTTATGTTGTGGAATTCGGATCAATTTCCACCAATAATAATAAATTCACCTTGAGAACAAAGAACTCATCAAATTCTTATAACAAATCAATACGGGGTGTGGGATTTTGCCACCAAAAACTAATAAATCTCCACCTTGGCAAAATTCCATATAATTCTTTCACAAATTCAACCTTCAATAGTGTTTGCAAATTTCAATTTTCAATTTTTAACAATATTGACCAAGTCTAAACAATGTTTAAACTTGACCGCAGTTACCACTTTTGTCATCATATCAGCAGGATTCTCAGTGGTTCAAATCTTTTGAATGGTGACTCCATCTTCTTTTAGAATCTCCCATTTAAAGTGATATCAAACATTGATGTGCTTCGTCCTTGCATGATAAACCTAGTTCTTTGCTAAATGAATAGCACTCTGACTGTCACAATGGACTTTGATGTGCTTTTGCTCTATTCCTAGTTCATCAAGCAACCCTTGAAGCCAAATTGCCTTTTTTATAACCTTTGTAATTGCCATATACTCTGCCTCTGTAGTAGACAAAGCAACTGTTGACTGTAAGGTGGACTTCCAAATGACTGGTACCTTTGCAGAAGTAAACACATAACCAATAGTTGATCGATTCTTGTCCAAATCACATGCATATTCAGAATCATAATACCCAACTACACACTGACCATCTTGCTTGTCCTGCTGAAATACCAAACCAACATCTACGATGTTCAGAATATACCATAGAATCTAATTCACAACTTGCCAATGCTCCTTTCCAGGATCATGTATATACCTGTTCACAACCCCAACTGCCTATGAAATATCGAGCCTCGTACACACCATTACATACATCAAGCTACCAACAACACTTGCATATGATACTTTTGACATATATTCCCATTTTGCATCATTCTTTTGTGACATGGATGCACTAAGCTTGAAATGAGGAGCAAGTGGTGTACTAACTGGTTTTGACTTCTCATTCATGCCAAAACATTTTAGCACCTTCCTCATATATTCTTTCTGAGATAAATAAAGCCTCCATAATTTCCTATCTCTCGATATCTCCATGCCAAGAATCTTCTTTGCTTCACCAAGATCCTTCCTCTTAAACTCCCTGTTCAATTGAGTTTTAATTCTTTAATTTTTGTCTGACTCCTAGAAGCTATTAACATATCATTAATATAAAGAAGAAGATACATATAGGATCCATCTTAGGGCTTGCGCAAATATACACAATGATTATATTTGCTTCTCATGTACTTATGCCCTATCATAAACTTGTCAAATTGTACCACTACCTCGGAGATTGCTTTAATCCTTCCAATGATTTTTCTAATTTGCATACCTTCTTTTCTTTTGCAGCAACTCTGAATCCATTTGGCTAAGTCATGTAGATTTCCTCATCCAAGTCTCCATGTAAAAATGTAGTTTTTACATCCATCTAAACTAGTTCCAAATCCAACTGTGCTACCAAAGCCAATAAAATTCTAATGGAGGAATGCTTTACAACTGGAGAAAATAATTCATTATAATCAACTCCCTCCATCTGAGCATAGCCTTTAGCCACCAATCTTGCTTTGTAGCAAATATTATCCTTGTTAGGAAATCCATCTTTTTTTGCATATACCCATTTGCACCCAATTACCTTCTTTCCCTTTAGAAGACTAGTTAGTTTCCATGTTTGATTCTTTTGAAGGGACTGCATTTCTTTATCCATGGCTATCCTCCATGTTTTTTGTTTTGAACTTCGAACTGCTTCATTATAAGTGGCAGGAATATCATTAATTGCAATTGGTGATGCATAAGTGACCATATTAGCATAGCGAGTAGGTTATCGAATGGTCCTCTTTCCCTTCCTTAGTGCAATTAATTCTTATTGTTATTGAGGTTCTTAGGTCTAAATCTCTTCTTCATCTGACTCTACTTCTACCATAGGAGAGTTTTCATCTGTTTCTTTCTTGGTTGGGACAATTTTGATGCCATTAAACTTCACCTGTTTAGGAGTACCATTTGTCTGCTCTATAATTTTAGAAGTCACCTTTCTCAACATAGTAGATTGATCAAAGGTAACATCCATGCTGAAGATTACTTTCTTTGTTTCTGGACACCAAAGATGATAGCCTTTCACACCAGAGGTGATCCCCATAAAGATCGGCTTCTTTGCTCTTGGATCCAGCTTTGACTCCTTAACATGGTAGTATGCAGTGGAACCAAACATATGTAAGGAATTATAATCTATAGCAGGTTTTCCAAACCATTTCTCCAATGGTGTTTTACCACCAATAGCAGTTGATGGTAAGCAGTTGACAATGTGACAAGCATATACTACAGCCTCAACCCAAAATTCACTACTCAACCCAACATTGGACAACATACATTGAACTTTCTCTAGCAAGGTCTAGTTCATACATTCTGCCAACCTATTTTATTGTGGTGTCTTTCTGATGATGAAGTGTCCAACAATACCTTCATCTTCACAAAATTTCAAAAATGGATTATTTTTTAACTCTCCACCATTGATTGTACGGAGACGTTTAACTTTTCTACATGTTTAAGTCTCCATAATCTTTTTCAATTTAAGGAAAATTCCTAGCACCTCATCCTTCATCTACATTGTATACACCTAAACTCTTTGAGAAAAATCAACAATAAAGGTAACATAATAGTGTTTTCCTCCCAACGAAGTTATCTTGGAAGGCCCCCACACATCTGAATGAACATAATCCAAAATACCCTCAGTATTATGGATTATTGTTCCAAATTTTACCCTTGTCTTCTTCCCTTTGATACAATGCTCACAAAAATCTAATTTGCAAGCCCGAGCTCCTTTCAATAATACTTTATCTATTAGCAATTTCATGGATTTTTCTCCAGTATGTGCCAAGCACATATGCCATAACCTGGTTGTTTCTGTGTCCTGATCATCAGTAGAAGTTGTTACTACGGCTGTCCTAACAATTGTACTACTCAGAAAGTAATACACATTATTTCTTTTTTGAATTCCCTTTATTATCACAAGTGCACCAAAGATGATCCTTATAATCCCATCTTTCGCCCTTACTTTGAAACCTTTTGACTCTAAGGTTCCTATAAATATGAGATTCCTCATCAAATTATGTATATAATGAACACTTATTAAGGTTATAATTGATCCATCTTTATTTCTCAAGTGAATTAAACCAATCCCATGTGTGAAAAGAGGGACATTATTTGCTATGTAGAAAATTCCACCTTTTAGTTCTTTAAAATCAAAGAACCATTCTCGATAGGGGGTTATATGGTGGCTACAAGTAGAATCTAACAACCATGAACTAGAATAGTTGGTTGATTGTGTAACAACAATTGAAAGGTCTGAATCTGCATCATCATACTCAGGTATATTTGAGATAGCCTTTCCAACTTCAAGTTTGCCTTTATTTTTTAGCTTGGGAGAATCTTTCTTCCAGTGCCCTTTTTCTCGATAAAAGGCACATTGATCTTTGCTCGATCTGGAATTTGACTTTGATCTCCCTCTCCTTCCTTTATTTTGACTCTATGAACAGCCTCTAATAACAAGTGTTTCTTCTTTTACACTTAAATTTTCTTGCTTTTCTTTCTTTCTCAATTCGTAACTATACAAGGCAGTAGTTACTTCACTGAGAGGCATAATAACCTTCCCATAAAGAAGAGTAGTTTCAAGATACTCAAACTCATTAGGAGGTGATCCTATCAACATCAAGGCTAGATCTTCATCATTAAAAGTCACGTCCATATTTATCAAATAAGTTATCAGTTGATTAAAGCTAGTGATATGATCATTCATAGTTGTACCTGGAACATAGTTAAAGGGGAACAACCTCTTTTTCATATAGAGTTTTTTTTTACTGCTTTTCTTCAAGAATTTCTCCTCCAATGCCTTCCACAATTTACTTGCAAAAGTTTCTTTAGAAAATGCATACTTTTTCTCTCTAGAAAGACATGATAGAATAGTACCACATGCCAATCTATTGATCATCTTCCATTCTTTCTCCTCAACATCATCTAGTTTCTTTTCTTTAATGGTAATTTTTAGACCTTGCTGAAAAATAGCATCTAGAACCTCACTTTTCTACACACTAAAATGGTCGGTGCCATAAAAAATCTCCACTACAAATCTAGCATTTGTCACGGCAGTTCTTCCAAAAATTGAAGATGAAGAAGCTGTTGACATCGATGTGGATACTTTTATGCTGTCTGCCATTTCTGCTACAAATTCTATTTAATAGTTGTCAACGCAGAATGCCAATTAGCCCAGGAAATTTTTTCTAATGTAGAAGATCAACCTAAGCCGTA
Organism: Mallotus repandus; assembly: GCA_949671775.1. Taxonomy (NCBI): domain Eukaryota; kingdom Viridiplantae; phylum Streptophyta; class Magnoliopsida; order Malpighiales; family Euphorbiaceae; genus Mallotus; species Mallotus repandus. The sequence continues at coordinate 6,135 of CATIWM010096285.1, read as the reverse complement.
GCCACAGAGCATACTAAAATAAACCAAGAGCTCTGACACCAATTGTTATGGAATTCAGGTTAATTTCCACCAATAATAATAAATTCACCTTAAGAACTATTGTCCAGATATAGTGAAAATAATTGTACTAGAAAAACATCCTAAAGTAGATTCCTAAAAAAGAGTGGTGGGGTCATAATGGTCCCACTTAAAAACCACACTTATTAGATAGAATTTTACCAAGACAAGTAATTTAATAGCACAATAATTCATGACAACTATACCCGATAATAGTTATTAAATAGACATAAAAGATAACACCAAAATTTAACGAGGTTCAACCAATTATGCCTATGTCCTCGGACACTACCAAAATAATATTTCACTTATTGAGGAAATATTACAAAAAAGAGAGAGAATTGATTTCCTAAATATGGAGAGAAGGACAATTTTGGGATGATTAACAAAGGGAGGGGAGGAATCTATCTATAATCAAAGAACTCCTCCCATTCTTACAACAAATTAATATGGCATGTGGGATTTTGCCACCAAAAACCAATAGTTTATATATTCCATATGTATTTAATTTGACAAAGCCCAAATTTTGAGGCTTTCGTACAATCCTCCTCCCTGTACTACTAGGCAAGGAAGAAGCAAGTAGCCTGCAATCTCTCAAAAGTCAACCCATTTTCAATATTATAAATAATCATGGAACAAAAGTCTACATTGCCTTATATTAAATTTAGTCACTCATTTTGTGAGGGGATAAGTTCCTCTGAATTTAGGTTAATTTAGTTATAAAAATAGATAGTTATATATATATTTAGGGAAAAGAATATTTGAAGGTGTTTGGTGGTGAAATGGATCACAAAAGGAACACAACAAAGAAGTAGAGTGTGGCCCTTTGTTTTGTAGCAATTGTGGCATGATACGCGATCATGTCTTACTCAAAGTAAGCAAGAAATTCCAAGTTGAGGCTCTATTACAATCTCATCACCCTAGTGATCACGAGATCCTAGTAGCCCAGTCTAGGGTGTGCATCGGACGAGTCGAGGCAGGTCGAAAGAATGGGAGGGAAAACCAATCGGGTTTGGAAGGGGAATTATGGACACTGAACCGACCAACTTCAAAAATGGATAGCCTCGGGTTGGGAATTCAGAAACCTCAGGAGGTCCCGATCTATAATCATATTGGGCCAATTTTATAGGCTTTGACTTAAACATCCAAACTGAAAAGTAAATAATTTTAATATACTAGGTTGAGCCCATTACAAAAGAAATTAAGTGTCTGACCTTTACAAAAGGCAACTATGTATAAGGCCTTTAGCCCAAACAAAATCCTGTCTACTTAGCCCATTTAAATTAAGAGCCCCTAAAGGGCTAAGTACAGTAATTATGAGTCCTAATTCAATAAGTTAATGTCTACTTATATTGAATTAGTAGTCCTAATTCAAAAAATAATGCTAAACTATAATATACAAATATTTGATACTTTCAGCCATTTACAAAATATAATTCCCTCAAACAACAAAAAATGTTGGGGAATTTGACAATATTTCATAATTAGTATGTACTTGGATGGTTGTCTGCTTCCACCAAAAAATTTCTCAAATCATATTCAACAACAATAAGTAAGGCATGTATATGGATGGTTGTCTACTTCCACTAAAAATCCAGGTAGACGTGTATTCACATTTCTCAATCATATTCAAAGATACCTAGATGAACCCAAAAAAATAAAAATTACAGATCAATTGAAGCATGAAATAAGAAATTTAATCAATCATACAAGTGATTGTCCAGTAAAGGTAAAGAAGTGAGGTTCAGAATTAATTTGTCATATCATTGGATGAATGCAAACTTAGTTTCTTGGCAATAAACTACAAACCATTTGCTACCTAAGAAACACAAAGTTGTGCATGCAACCAATTATCAAATAAATTGGTGGAAGCTTCATCATTGTCTTAAACAGACTATAACAAACACAGGCACCAAATTCTGTGTTACAAAACTTAACCTTACTAAGCCTCATTAACAGAAGCCACCTGAGAGTTTAAATGGCATGATCAAAACCCTGGCAGTTTCTGGAAGTAGAGTTAAGATATTGCAACACAAAAAATGGCACACATGTATTGTCACAGACTAATATAATTAACATAAAACAATAAAAAATAAGCACATGTACTTAATTCTGCTAGAGCAAATATTAATAACAAGTGATCAATAGCCAATACCTAACAGTAAGCAAACCATCAATCAATATGTAGTTCAGATGAAACAGAAAGGCAAAAGAAGTTTAGGAAGTTTTACTGAGTATTAAGCAAAAAAGGAGACAAGATAGAGATAACTGATTAAGCATCAAGTTTTAATTGATGGGACTGCTCCTCTAATTGATGGGAGATCTGAGAAGAAAAATAGATAAGAGAATTAAATATGAAGTAGAATCAAGCTTAAAAAAGAAAGAAAAATTTATTCAAGAAACTAATATATGTCACTGACCTTTTTCAAATGCTTCTACTTCATCAACGCTTTCTTCAACAAATAAATCAATATTTGGAGTTTTAATCCAATCCTGAACACAGATCAATGCTTCAGCCAGTTTTGGAGTTAAACTACTCCTAAAGGCATCAAGAACTCGTCCACTGGTGCTAAAAGTAGATTTAAAACAACTGTCAAAATTGGAATGGCCAAAATATCATGACCCATTTGGAAAGAACAGGGAATCTTTCTGCATTTAGCCTCCACCATTTAAGAATATCAAATTTCCCCGCTTCTTCTATTTCAATGCATGACTCGAATAAATATGATTCTAATTCACTTTTCTTGCTTCCACCTACTCCATTCTCTAGTTTACTTTGCTTAAATCTAGCTTTTAACACCGACATGGATTTGTTACTTGGTTGCACAGTAGACATAGTTGATTGGCTTTCACCAGTCATATTAACAGCATTGGTTGGAGCAGTAGTTTCATTAAAATAAGGCCCCTTATTCATATAATAATTATACAATTCAAATAGAGTAGATTTAACATTTTCCAATAAGTTCCCACCAATCAGATCACCATAAATGGTGTTAAGAGAAAATTTCATGTAATTAAATTTGTACTGTGGATCAAGAACATTATAAAAATAAGAAAATTCATTTTGTCCAGATCTCCCCAGTACTTATCAAATTTTGATTTCATATTTAGTCCCATTTACCTCATAGAAATATCATCAACACCCCTCAAATAATTCAAAAGGCAGAATAGCTCAGCAATCTCAGAAACAAATGTATTTGAAGTGAAATAATGAGAACCAGAGATTCTCAAAGTCATTTCATAGAAATGCTCTAGAAATTTAACTAGATTGTTGGCATACTCCCAGTCATAAAATTCAAGCACATTATCACCAAGGTCTTCTCTAAAAGAAGATTCATTCTCTTCATATACTTTAAAAGTTTTCTCATAAATGCCAACAAATTTGAGTGTCAAGTAAGTGGAATTCTAGCAAGTTAGCATATAAAGACATAGAGAACACTTAGCTTTAATGCCAAGTAAATCATAAAATTCTCTGAACTTTCTTAATCTAGAGGGGGAATGTCTACTGTATCTAACCACCTCCCTCACCCTTTTTTATGGATGCGTTTGATTATTTTAGGCCCTCATTAACAACCAAATTTAGAATATGAGCTACATACCTAATATGCACATATTTCACTTTTATGCTATGCAATCTCCATATTAATAATTTTTTTAATGACATTGCACTATCATTGGAAGCAGCATTATCAAGTGTCACAATGAAAATGGTTTTCAATCCCCACTCAAGTAATGAGTTCTCTAGTGCCTTAGCAATATAGTCACTATGATTAGAAGAAACAAGTACAAATCTAATTATTTTCTTATTAAGCTTCCACTCATTGTCTATAAAATGTGCAGTAATGCATATATAGTTGATTCTTTGGATTAAGGTCCAAGAATTAGTGGTTAGGCAAACTCTTTGGCACTTAGATTTGAAAAAGGATATTAATTTCTATCTCTCTCCAACAAAGATGTTGAAAATATCCCTAGTTCAAGTCCACCTAGAGGGGATTTTGAAACGAGGGCATGCAACAATCATCAATTTCCTAAACCCAGCCCCTTCCACAAATCTAATAGGGAACTGATATGTGGCTATCATTTTGTCTAATGTATTTCTAATCAATTCTTGGTCGAATTTTCAGGTTCACATAACCCCCAAAATTGATGTAGAATCAGTAGCAGAAGCATTGGGTGCAGGTTTGAAAGTTAAAAGTTATTGCCTAGTTGACTTATCAGTTGGGTTTCTAGAGCAAGTAAGCACATGATTCCTCAGGGATGAAGTCCCATGCTTTTTTATTCAGCACCAGAAGTAGCAACACAGTATATTCATTTACCTTTAACAACTTTCATACCTTTCTTTACTAGTTCAAAATGCTCCCAAGTTGTAAATCTCTTATCCATCTACTTCCGTTTTTTTGGTTTGGTCTACTTTGAAGCAGTTATAGTTGATTATTCAATAGAAGCATTAGGCTCCTACTCAATTTTTTGGGACGCTTCCACTATATTTACAGGATTACTAGTAGCAGTGTTACTACCACTGGCATTACCTAGAGGATCCATCTAGATATGAAGAAAATCAAAAGAAAATTGAATCACAATCAACAAAGTTTTGGTAGATATTTAACACAATTAAACAATAACAAATTAATAAACACAATCAACTAATTGTACTCTAATAATGAAAACAAATAAACGAAGACAAATTAATTTACACAATCAACCAACTGTTGCTACCAAATTAATTTACACAATCAACCAACTGTTGCTACCAAATTAATAGAAATACAAATTAATATTTAATTTCATAGCAACAGTTGGTTAATTGTGTTGAATTTTAGTTACATATACTTAATTAATACTTATATTATATTGTTATATAAATCAATATAATAGTTGTATATAATAATTCAGATCCGGACAGATTCTGCATAGCCCTAGACAGAAACATTAGAAATATTATGAAAAAGTTTAAAACAAATTTGTTAATATTATTATAAAAGAGTTAAACCTATATTCTATAAGTTAAAATATAATTATTATAAATTATTTTTTTAAATCTAATTTATAATTATTATAAATTATTCAAATAAAAAAATTTTGTTAAAAAAACTACAATTATTATAAATCATTTTTAAAATCTAATTTATAAAATAAACTTTAAATTAAATTATTAATTTGCTTATATATAATATATTAACATAATTTTTATAAAAATCTTTTGTAAATAATAAAAAACATAACAAAAAAAAATTCAACAGAATGCCAATATTGCATAGAACCCAGATCAATCAAATTTGATCACTAACCAGTAACCAAAATGTTTTTTTATCAACCAAAAATTTTAAATTTAACAAATATTAACAAAATATACCTTTGATCTCTTTTTTCCTGAAAATCGAAGGGTCAACAAAGCACAGATGATTAGATAGGATCAAATTAATTGCTTCCACCTTAAGGGAATGCGATTTTAATCGCAGATCCAAACATTCAAACATAAAAAATCACAAAAGTTAACTCATTTTTACTTTTTTATAAAGAAAGTCTGTATGAAAATTGATAAATTTCATAGATCTGAGATTAGCATTTACTTTTTTGCTAACCCTTCAAATTTTTAACAGGAAAGAAAGAATCAAAGAACTATATACACTAACACTTAACTGCAACCAGTAAGTGGTAACTAAAAAAAATAATGACTTCTCCATTTTCAATGAAGTTACTGAAGTATATTGAAGGATCCACACTTCCACCATTCCAGAAACAACAAAGTATAAGGAAGGACATAAAACAACAAATCAAGATGAGACTGAGATCAAAACATAAGCATCAAGGTGAGAAGAAATAGGATTAGAGAAGACTGAAAGATTAGGTTTACTGAAGATTCGAGAACCAGGGAAAGGAAGGGAGCAGGGAGGCGAAGAGAACAAGGGAGGTAGAGAGAATTCTAGATATTTAGGGTTTCATCTAGGGTAGGCGGGGTGAGAAATAAGGAGAGGAGTGTGAAAGAGAGGTATTTATATGCAGGGTTAGAAATTAGGGTTTTTAGGAGGGAAATGACGCGTTGTTTCCATTATATATATATATATATATATATATATA
>CATIWM010096280.1:0-11089 GCA_949671775.1 Mallotus repandus | reverse complement strand
ATAATAACATAAAGTAAAATTAATAATAAATAATACTATTATTAATAATAATTCTTATTTATATTTTAATTAATTAATTTTAATAAATAATACTATTATTAATAGTTCTTATTATTAAAAATTAATAATAAATAATATTATTATTAATAATTCTTATTATTAAAAATTAATAATAAATAATACTATTATTAATAATAATTCTTATTTATATTTTAATTAATTATTTTTAATAAATTTTTATTTTTAATTAATGTTTTCCACACATTCTGCATTCTTATTTATATTTTAATTAACTATTTTTAATAAACAAATTTTATGATTATGATTAATTAATTAGTCACTCATTAATTTTTTTTATTTTGTATGCTAGTCAAAACAATTTGCATGGCCAAAATTGTGATTAATTTTTAATTTTTAATTTTTTGTTTATTATTATTATTATTATTGTGTGGACATAAAAAAATTGAGATGACTCAGATGGTGCAAAAAATTATAATTAATAATAATAATGTTATAATCATTATAATATTAAATAAAAAATAAAAAATAATCACAATTTTAGCCATGTAAAATTGTTTTGGTTGGCCATTTAAAATTGTTAGATTTTAATTTTTTGTTTTTTTGGTTTTATTAGTAATTTAATATATTATTATTATTATTATTATTATATTTGTGTGGACAAAAAAAATTGAGATGGCCCAAAAGAATTAATGTTTTTGGGGCCTTTGTTAGACACCAAAAAAAAAAAATTTCTTTGTCCATTTCACTAATTATGATATTATTTTTAATATTATTATAATTATTATATTATTAAAATAAAAAAATTGAATATTAAGGTAAAAATTTGTATCTATATATATATATTTTGTAGTGAAAATATTTTTTTTACATAGTAACTGAAAAATGTATATATTATTTTTTTAAAAAAAATTAGTTAATTGGATAGTGAAAAAAATTATTTAAATAAAGAAAATTAGTCAAATTAGTGTTACCTCAGGAGTGAAAAAAGTAATTTGTGTGTTGGGTTCTATTTCATTGCTTGAAGTAGCGGAATGTCTTTTGTCCTTTTTCTCTCATCTGTCTTGTCATCTCAGTCAAAAACACCACAAGATGAAAAATTCTTTCACATTTTACCAAAAAAATACAAATAACTTTCAAAGCTACTATAAATTGGTAAATAATTTTTTTTTTTACCATAAAATGGTAAATTTTCCGTCATTTCACCAGTTGAATCAAATTCATGTCGCTTATAACAATGCTTGGCTATATTTTGCCGGTCATCATCCTTTCGTTCTCAACTTGGCTTGCCTGGTTTTTAGCTGGAAAATTCCATGGCTATCCAGAATGTTGGATACCTGATTCCATGGACAGCTTTCAGCTGGCACTCCAATTTGGAATCTCTGTTACGGTCATAGCCTGTCCATGTGCTCTTGGTTTAGTAACTCCAACTGCTGTCATGGTGGGTACTGGAGTTGGTGCATCTCAAGGTGTGCTAATCAAAGGTGGCCAAGCACTAGAAAGCGCACACGATTTGTAATAGTTTAAATTTATGTGGTTATTAATATAATTATTTTTAATTATTATTATTATTATTTTATTTTATTATTATTATTATTATTCTTATTATTATTATTAGTATTATTATTATTATTGAAATTCTTGTCGTTTATATTATTATTATTGTCATTATTATTATTTGTATTGTTATGATTATTATTATTATCTTTATAATTTTTATTGTTACTATTATTATTATATATAAAAAAAAGTATGAAAGCAATTGGTTAATGGACATCTGGAGTGTCCATTATAAACGGAAAGTGACTTGTAGAACAAGGGAGAACAACTGCAGCGGAAGAAGCTGTCTTTGGTGGCAAAATTACAGTTTAGTACTAATATTTTTCTCTTTTGCCGTTCAACACCCAAACGATCTCCGATTAACCCCAAATTCGAACCATAGACTCATCTCATCCTCCTCTTTATTCTAGTAGCTTTGGTTTCATGAGAAATGACCCTAAAATGTGCAGTTTCGACATATAATAGTCGGCCTAATTTCCTTCGTTTGGCACTGTTTCGGTGGGTTTCAGGCGACACGGTTGCTTCTTTTATGTTTGTCTCATCTTCAGGAGTCCGTAGGTACCAACCACTCATCCGATCTCCACCTGTAGAATATTTAGTGAATTTTTTTTAGGTAATTTCTCTTTGATTTTTGATATGTAATTTTGTGTATGTTTTGGGTTGTTTGAGGTTATTTTTGTGTTCTACTAATTGTTAGGGACATTTTGATATAATTTTTTTGGCTGGTGTTGTGTTTTTAGGTGAGAACCAGGTGGGTCCCACCTGAATTTCCGATGAATGAACAGTACCGACCCACAAGTGATTGTGAGCTATTTTTAATAAATAGTATAAATTGTGATGATCAATTTCCATATGCAAAGTTTAGTCTAATTATTTACGGATTTTGAGAAATAAATCTTAGAAAGGTTGTGGTGGAAATTCTTTAATTTCTATTTAAATTAGTTTAATTGTCGGAGAGAAATTCCTTTAGCCTCAAGAGCTATATTTAAGATATTTCTAAGGCCATTTTATAAATTCTTAATTTTTATAATTTTTCAAAATTTTGGAGAATTTTTGTGAATTTTATTTGTATACATAAACATATTTTAAATAACTACTATTTATTTTAGAGAATTTTAGAGCGGGAGCCATTGCATTTGGGTAGCCGAGGACACATCGACTGGCACGCTCTACCTGTGAGTTAATTTTATAGAATATTTGTTGAAAATATTTAAATTAGAATTTTTATGTGATAATTATAATATAAAAATTGATTATATATAGATTTCTTTAAAATTAGAAATCTTGCCTCATACATGATTTATTTACTTTATTATTGTGGACAATTTTGGGAGGATGCATCGGTTGGTTTTACTTTATTTTATTTTATTTCATTTTATTTTATCTTATATGTCATATGCATGTTTTGGAAAAAAAATGGTAAAACGTGCTATTTGGTGGGTGTCACTAGGACCACGTGCACATTGGTTGAGATCTTGAGTTTGAGTATGTAAATTGGCTCGGTTGAGCTTGTTTTCTCAGGCAGAGTTATAGTTTAGGTTCAGTTGAGTTTGTTCTCTTGGGCAGTATGTGAATTGAGCGCGGTGGATCTTGTTCTCTCGGGCTGGAATTATAGATGTAACTCGGTTGAGCTTGTTCTCTCGAGACATCAAAAAATGGATCAAGTGATTAGACTGTGGCTGTAATTCGGTTGAGCTTGAGCTCTTGGGACGACAGTCATTTGGACTTAAGAGAGGCTGAAGATTACTAGAATTGAAGTTTATGGTTCTACCATTGTTTTTGACCAAGGATTTGAATTGTATGATTTTCAAATAAAAAATTTGTAATAAGAGGTTTAAAAATTTTGGAAGGATATTTTATAAAATAGACTTTTAACAAAACAAAAAGGATTTTAAATAATTGTTTTCTTTCATGGTTTTAAATGACGATTTTTAATCTAACATGCATTTTATAAGATTAATTCACTCAGTGAGGTCTGATTCTCCCCAATTTATTTTTCCAGGACCTCTCAGTTAGACCGATCTTAGTCATCGTCTACGCCGGGTTTCTTATTCTCTGGCCACTTTGTGTAGGTTTAATTGACATAAGTATTGTGTATTTAAATTTTAGATACCACAGTGGTTAGTTATTTGACTTGTATAATTTGTATTTGGGATTTGATATTTTTTTAATGCTACCTTGTAGTGTAGATGTTATCATGTTGAAGATATATGTATTTGTGGATTTGATGTGGATTATTATTTGGAGTATTTGTGGAGTAGTGTTGATTGAAAATTTTATTTGGAAGTGTATTTCGTTGATTTACAAGTTTGGTTTTTTCCCGGTATAGAGAAAATTCTGCTGAATTTTTGTTAAAAATTTTAAAGTGAGTAAATTTTATTGTGAAAATTTTCTTAAAGCTTACTAGGGGTTTCAAAAGCTTCATGCCTTCCCATTCCCTAATGTCGGTCACGTGCCCTTTGGGTTCGAGTAGTGACAAAGTTGGTATTAGAGCTTATGGTTGATTTTATACTCTTTTGATCATTGAAATATGTCTGTTCTTGAACTACTACGGTGATTAGGTGGTAAATGTCAATTGTTGTCATCGTTGCTTCTAAAATTCCGCTTATATTTCAGTTCCCTTGTTGTGTTTTGAATCTTGTAGGTTTTTGTGTCTTTTCAGAATGTGGAGGAGAGCACGAAATGCTCCTGCTGCAGATGCAACATATGATGAAGGTGAGCAGTCCATTCAGGATGAAGCTCCTCCCCCTGCCCCACGATGTAGAGGAAGTGTATGTTCAAAACCCGCAAGCACACATATCGTGAATTGTAGCATAAAATATATCGTTCCCATGAGGATTAAATATTGAATACCAATTTTTCTACTTATGTTCTTAGCTAGCAAATCAAACAAAGTAATTTAGCAAATAAAATATAAATTTAAATAAATTAAACTAAGGGAAAATCAATAGTTAAAATACAAAGCTTAGGTTTAGTTTCACTATTCCAATCAAATCATGAACACATAATTATTAAACACCTTGATCACAGTTAAGGGTAATTATTCTAAAATACCTAAAGACTCTCTCGAGTTCAATTAAGCATGTTAAGATTAAAGTTTAAGATACTTTTATGATTAAGAAGTTAATCAAAACTCATTAAGTTTCTAAACAATTAATTTACCACTGCAGACCCCTGCCTACTGTCATGGTTCCCCGAAGAGCTTGCCTACTCTCATGGTCGAGTGGTCTAAGTCCAATGAGTCTTAAGCTCATAAATTCCCCTAACTCTCGTTGGTTAATTTACCCATAAACATGCAATCAAACAGACTTGGAATGATAACAAAACATTAAGCTCAATGCATATAATTAACTGAAAATCAAATTAATAAAAGACTTGTGTTCAATCACATCATAGAATAGCTACTCCTACCCTAAACCCTAAAAAGAGTTTAGCCATACATAATTCTACAAACAATAAAATCAATAACAAGAGAGTGAAGAAGAAGAATAGATAAAACTCGTTTAAGCGCCGCTTCAATCTTCAAACCCTTGTTAGCCTTCTCAAGCTCTTGTTTGTGGCTTTTAGAATGTAGAATAAATCCCCCCTTAAACTTTCTTAATGCCCCTTTATATAGGAAAACTTAATAGAAACCTAAACGCCCTTGAATTCCTTTTCTTTTTTGATTAGGAAAATCTTCCTTTTGTTTGACACACCCACCACACAGCTGTGTGTAGCTGGTATCATGTTCAACTTTTCGGCATGAAGTTTTGCACAACCATGCTCGAGTTCGGGTTCATAGTCTAGAAGGTTGCATAGTCTACAACACTGTTGTGCATAAAAGGTGTTGCTTGTCCAAAACTTCTTTTATTCAAACAGAAAGATGCACCACCTGCAACACACCCATGTTGCACCCATGCGACATAAAGCTTGCATTCTAGTAGCTTGCACGAACAACGACACAGGTGTGCGTCAAACCATATCGCCCTATTCCTTGATATTTTTGGAATTCCTTTTTAAGCTTTCCTACAAATAGGGAAATGTTAATAAGTACTTAAATAAAAATCCTAATTAATTAGACCAAAATTAAAACAAAAATAATAAAATCCTGATTAAAACTCTAAACTAAAAATATTTCCTAATTAACATAAAATCTACCCAATTAATATTATTTATTAATTCAAAATCCATTAAAATTAAACTCTAAACATATGTAAATATTGCACACATAAAATCCCCCAAACTTAAGCTTTGCTTGTCCTTAAGCAAAAATCAAATTTAAAATTTTAAGAACAAGCTCAGCTACAACCAAAGACTTATAACTTCTAAGACATGCAAACCGATAACACCGAGACTGGAACTTGTTTACCAATGAAGATAATCGTACAAAAATTCATCATATATGAACAATTTACTAATCATAACCCAAGCACATAACTCTTTGAAATCCAATGAACATAATTCTAGAAGAAAAACATTAAGGTCTATAACTCTTTTTGAAAATAAAACTATGGTTGCGAATGCGTTTTACGCTCCATTTCACAACATCTTTTTGTTGCCTTTGGCTTTGGTAAGTGCGTTTTACGATCCATCTCACCATCTTTTTTATTCTCTCAATTTAATTCTTCCCACTCTTAGTTATCCCCCGCCGTTCTGGTATTACTAAGCGTGGATACCACCAAGTGGGTCCTTTGGATACTCATACTCTAAATAGGCCATTGGAGTATATTAAGAGCATATAAAAAATTGGATTTAAGTAATGCTCTTACTTAATAAAAGAGAGATATTATTTTTTTTAGAATTACTAACCAAAAATGCACTCTCTCCCAAAGTCATGCTCAAATTCAATCTCCAAGTTGATGCTTAGGTTATAAAAACAAAATTTTTCATACATAAAGACCATGTACAACCATCTTAATTAATAAACCATTCAATAATTCGATAATTGAACCGGAAAGCAAGCTTATACACTATTTTTATCTAGTTGCAATCGAGCATCAATTTTGTATAAAACCGAAAACAAAAAGTTTTAAGGACAAACATCACAACAAATGTGGAGAAATCAAGTTGAAAGTTAATGAATCTCATTAGTTTTTTTTTATTTTTTATTTTCTTAGTTTAACTAATACGCATGCAAAAATAAACATAAAATACACAAACATAAAACATAAAAATATTATCCTAACATTTGACATCCTCCCCCACACTTATCGATGACATTGTCCTCAATGACAAAAATATTAGAATTAGGAAAAAAAAGGAAGACTTCCCTAGTAAGCGTTTTCTTCCTTTTTTGCTCTCTCCAAATGTTAGATGACCTAAAAAAATAAAATAACAAAAATTAAGAAAAATAAAAGAGAAAATCAAACTAAAAATAAACTTAATCAAAAGAAATAAATAAAAACACATTGTGTTGCCACCCAACAAGCGCTAATTTTAGGTCATTAGCTTGACCCCTTCAATATGTAGTATCACAGGTATAAACGAAAATGAGGAAGTGTTCTTGGAAGCATCATCCTTTTCTTTCTTTTGGTAGGCTCCCTTATGGCCAGATAATAAAGTGCAGACTCCACATGCCAAATCTTTAGTTCTTGAATTACCTGAAGAATGTAAGGTTTCTCATGTGGGTTCTCAGACAGTCTAACACCTTTCATGGATTCCTCGTATATGACCATAATAGGCCATGAAACATATGCATTCGTATTTGTAGATGGTTCATCTTCATCTTCATCCCATGTAGCTTCAAAAATTATTATAATTTTCTTATCCAAATCATTTTGAAATTTAGTTAAGTGACTTTGTACCTCGTCATCCTTGATGTCTACAAACTCCTTTTTACTCTTGGAGACTTCTTTAATTTTCTTGGTGATCAATTCTTCTTTCTCATCATGATACAACTCAAAAGTGACTTCATCATCTTGACTCAAAGTATTCTCGTCATCCCACACACTTTCTCCTTGTGTTTGCTCCATTGAACAATTCATGGGTGCACACATTTGAAGTTTTTGGAAGCTTGCAGTTTGAATTTCTGTAATTTAATCTATTAGCGATCGATTATTCCTTAGATCTTCTGTTAGTGCAACCAAAGCTTTTGTTTGCACATCCATTTTGAACATGATTTGCTGATTTATCTTAGCTTATGCTTGGAAGAATTGCTTCATCTTGATCACTAATAATTATTCCTCGATTCTCTTGGACTCCTCTTATTGATAACTCTAAGTATAATCCACATAGCTACACCAATATGGGTTGTAGTAAGGTTGTGGAGGTGAATATGAATAAATGGGCAATGCACCGCAATGTAGTTCTCTCCACACCAATTACAAACCTAAAAAGAAGATGGAAGATAATTAAATTTCATATATTCTACATTATATATAGGATCACATGCATTAGCCCTCAAAAATTGATAAAATTACTTATCAATATTACAAAGAAATTAAAATAAAATAAAATGCTAGTCTAAGATAAGTAAAAATTAAATTAATGTCAATATTGGTGATCCCCGACAACGGCGTCAAAAACTTGTTGTGTTCAAAACCCGTAAGCACACGGATCGTGAATTGTAGTACAAAAGATATTGTTCACAAGGGCTGAATATTGAATACTAATTTTTCAACTTATGTTCTTAGGTAGCAAATCAAACAAAGTTATTTAGCAAATAAAATATAAATCTAAATAAATTAAACTAAGAGAAAATCAATAGTTAAAATACAGAGCTTAGGTTTAGTTTCAATATTCCAATCAAATCATGAACACATAATTATTAAACACCTTGATCACATATAAGGGTAATTGTTCTACAATACCTAAAGACTCTCTCGAGTTCAATTAAGCATGTGAAGATTAAAGTTTAACCTACTCTTATGATTAAGAAGTTAATCAAAACTCATTAAGTTTCTAAACAATTAATTTACCACCGTAGACCCTTGCCTACTGTCATGGTTCCCCGAAGAGCTCGCCTACTCTTGTGGTCGAGTGGTCTAAGTCTTATGAGTCTTAAGCTGATAAATTCCCCTAACTCTCATTGGTTAATTTACCCAAAAACATGCAATCAAACAGACTTGGAATGATAACAAGACATTAAGCTCAACGTATAGAATTAACTGAAAATTAAATTAATAAAAGACTTGTGTTCAATCACGTCATAGAATAGCTACTCCTACCCTAAACCCTAAAAAGAGTTTAGCCACACATAATTCTACAAATAATAAAATCAATAACAAGACAGTGAAGAAGAAGAATAGATAAAACTTATTTAAGCGTCGCTTCAATCTTTAAACCCTAGTTTGCCTTCTCAAGCTCTTGTTTGTGGCTTTTAGAATGTAGAATAAATCCCCCCATAAACTTTCTTAATGCCCCTTTATATAGGAAAACTTGATAGAAACCTAAACACCTTTGAATTCATTTTCCTTTTTGAGTAGGAAAATCTTCCTTTTGTTCGACACACCCACCATACGACTATATATAGCTTGTGTCATGTTAAACTTTTCGGCACCAATTTTTGCACAACCATGCTCGAGTTCTGGTTCATATTCTAGAAGGTTGCACAACCTACAACACGGCCGTGCATAAAAAGGTGTTGCTTATCCAAAACTTCTTCTATTCGAACAGATAGATACACCATCTGCAACATACCCGTGTTGTACCTATGCGACATAAAGCTTGCATTCTAGTAGCTTGCACGGACAATGACACAGTTGTGCGATAAACAATGTCGCCCTATTCCTTGACCTTTTTGGAATTCCTTTTTAAGCTTTCCTACAAATAGAGAAACACTTAAACTTCTAACTAATTAGACTAAAATTAAACCAAAAACACTAAAATCCTAATTAAAACTCTAAATTAAAAATGTTTCCTAATTAACATAAAATCTACCCAATTAATATTATTTATTAATTCAAAATCCATTAAAATTCAACTCCAAACAAATGTAAATATTGCACACATCGGGAAGGGGTAGTAGGCCTAGGGTAGCTGCAGCTCTGGAATAAGAGGAATAGTTATAAATTGAGCCAGAAGCGCCAAAAATGAATCCTACAACCTTTGTTGCTAGTATGGTAGGAGTTAATCAAGGTTTGACTGAACTTAATCAAGTTATACCCCTGGTGCAACAGATGCTTCAACAGAGAAATCAAGAGATGTTTAATGCAGATGCAGTTTTATTGTATTCTAGAGTTGAGAGAGTTATATTCGATGGTACTGACGATGCCTTGGATTTTATGAACACCACTGAGGCTAGAACAAGGACTAGATACACTGATAACCAAAGGATTATGATTGTGGAGTTATCAGTATAGGCTGCAGCTCAAGACTGGTTTATGCAGTCAATCCAGCCATATATGACTACCATGGCATGGTTGGAGTTTAAAGAGCGATTTTTGAGGTATTTCTATCCACCTTCGATGAGAGATAATTACAGGTGGTAATTATTTTATATTATCAAGGGTGATCGATTAATTGAGGAGTACACCTACGAGTTTCTCAGGTTGTCATGTCATGTTATGGATGTGATGTAGGATGAGAGGAGAGCAGTGGATTTGTTTGTGACAAGGTTAGGCCCAGCCTATGTTGACGTCCGAACTGAGGATCAAAGTTTAGAAAGAGTTATTAAGGAGGCTAGGAAGTTGAAGAGGTGACACATTAGGAATGGGACCATCCCTGACCCTTATATGAGTGGCAGCAGTAGATTGGTAGTAGCTCAAGGAATTCAGCAGCCTACATTTTAGATGGGGAGGTTTGGCATTCAGGCTACTGGTACCTCACAGCAGGGCTACAGAGGTCACCGTGGGCATAAAAATGAAAGCCATAACCGACAGAGTAGCAGACCTATTAGATTTGGGTCTGGAACCAGTAAGTAGTAGCAGTGGTACAAGTTCTGGGTACGACAGTACATGCTCATGGCCCAGTGCATATCCTAATTATGGTCGAGTACATCAAGGCCCTTGTCACCTACCATTAGGAGCCTGTTTCAGATGTGGACAAGTTGGACACCTTACTAGAGCATGTCCGTATTTTGGTTATTAGCAAGCATACCCTCAGGGTTCATCATCTATAGTTACTCAGTTAGTACAATAGACTCCTCAATTTTATGCACCAGTGTATCCTCAGCACATTGGTGCATAATTTGTGGGCCTTCAGGGCCGTGGTACAAGAGGTAGGCATGGAGGGAGATTTGGTGGCAGAGAATTTATATAGCCATCCACTTCGTAGCAGGCAGGCCGTGGGCAAGCCAAAGTGTTCACATTGACTCCTCAGGATGCTCAGGCATCCATTGCAGTGGTTGGAGGTACTTTTTTGGTATGTTATTTTAATGCTAGAATTTTATTTAATCCCGGTGCATCACATTCTTTTGTATCTCCTTTTTTTTTCTTCAAGAATGGGATGACTGTCACACCTCGTCTCACGTAGCCCGAGATGGACGTTTAAAACCAACTATTCAACAAAGCGTTTAATTCAATTAAATTATGTTATAAACATTACTAATAAAATTGGAAATAATATCTTGGAAAAGTTTGGTGTTATACGTTAC
>CATIWM010096263.1:0-18649 GCA_949671775.1 Mallotus repandus | reverse complement strand
TCTTCGGGGAGTCATGACAGTTTAATCAAGGTTACAAATTAATTGCTAAAAGTCTTAATGAGGTAGAATTAACTTATTAATCACGAGAATAGATTAGATTTTAATCCTTGCATGCTTAATTGAACTTGAGAGAGTCTTTAGATAATTTAGAGCAATTACCCTTAACTAAATTTCAAAAATTATTTGTTTGATAATGTGTTTAAGAATAGAATGGAATAGTGAAACTAAACCTAGATTATAAGCATTAAATATCTGATTCCAATTTAGTTTATTTTGTTGTTATTTATATTTTATAATTGCTCAACTTCTTTACTCAGTTTGCTAGCTAAGTTATAGGTAGAAATAGTTAGTAGTCGATATACAGTTTTCGTGGGAACGATATTTTATGTGCTATAATTGTGACTCGTACACTTGCGAGTTTTGAAAGCAACAATTGTAAGGAGTTACTGACTTTATTATTATCGAATATAGTTACTCTCTCATACTCAATTACTGCCTACTACTAAGTTTGCCTTCTGAGCCTTACTGCCTTAGTACCTGTACTCCATAGTGCTTGAATGTGTTTTTAGTACTTGCGGTCTATACTTTGACTTCAGAGGGAGTATACACTTCAACTTTTATTTATATTTGTCTTTTTTTTTTTTAATTTTGAGGCCTTCAATTCTTTCTGAGGAATTATTTTCTGTGGTTTTGTGGCATTTTTTTTTATTGATGTTTCCAAGAAATTAGGCTACATTCTTCTAATGATTTCACACATAGTTCCTGAGCCCCAAATCTCAATTATTATTTTTTTCTCTTTCAATATTTCGACCTGATTTTTTTTTATTTTGCATATTCTCTTTTTACTGTTAATTGGAAATTGAAGGCCTTAATTTTTGTGACTCTTTTTTGGCATGCTATTGACATTTTCTTAATTGAAACAAGAATAGTTTTTTTTTTTTTTGTAAAGATTTGTAAGGATAGCAGAAATATTTTGTTTACCTGCTAATGTTTAGGTAGTTTACAGGTGAAAAGATGCATTTGTAATGGGCCCCCTTTTTTTTTGTGAGAGCCTTGGTCTTGTAGAATTTTCTTGAGTTGGACTCAGTAAATTCAGCCCAAATTATTAGGCCACAAAATTTGGCCCAATCCGATTACTTGAACCAATCTACCTCAAATTGTTCTTCAACCGAACCGTCGGTTCCCTCATTTGAAACACTGTGGTTCGGTCTGAGTTCATAGAAACTGAAAACCAATTGGTATTGCTTGTTTATTCTCCAAACCGACTCGACCTGCTAGTTGCTCACCCCTAATTGTAACCAAACTCTTGAGAGAGTAAATGACTAAACAAAATTATTGTGATAACTATTTAAATTCTCATTTTATAAATTATTTGACTAATTTATAATTTATTAAAATTATATATATGTATATAGCGTCTTTATCTATATATATTAAATGTTAAACTCAAAAATCATTAAGTTTAAATTTATTAAATGTCTTTTCTCATATTTCAGTATTCACTTCTAAAATCTTATGTGTAAGACCATTGAATTTTCTATTTTTTCTTAATAAATTTATAAAAATTCTTATTTTAAAATAGATATGTTCTATTATGTTTAGAACAATATAATTCTATTAAATCTAAAAATCATTCTCTTATTCCATCAAAAATCATGTCTTTTGTATAACTGAGAATCTCTCTCTTTTATTCAACTAAAAACACTTTTTTCTATTCTATTTAATGTAAAAAAATAAAAAATTTGTAACTTTTCAATCATTCTCTATTTTTCTTTTATTTTATTAATTTAATTATTATTATTACTATGCATATTAAAAATATATATACTCTTAATAAAATAATCAAATAAAATAATTACAATAAAATATATATACATTTTTTTCTCACTTTTATATTTGATTAATTTATAATTTATTAAAATTATTTAATTATTTATTTTAAAATATATGTATTATATACAATGCACATACAAAAGGTTAATGGATGACTAGTTTTATATTAATTTTGAATTACCTTTTGGGAGCCGTCTTGTTGTTCTTTTTGATCCATTTTAAGAAATGAATAAAATCAAACTTTAGAACCTTTGATTACAACTTCTAGCTTCATTGAATTCTTGCTGCTATTGTTAGAGGTTTTATAAAATTATTTTTTCAGACTCATATTTTTAATATTAGTATTAGTATTGTAGATATTATTGATTGAGTTCCGAATGAATATGGACAGTAACAGATATAAATTATGAGTTTCAAATTTCAATAATTAATTTATAAAAAAATTCAAGTTGGTATAAGGGTTATTGGGTTAAATTGTTTAAAACTAAATTAATTCTTATTAATGAAATATATTTAGTTTAAATAAATTTAAAATTCATTTGAAAATAAATTCTATTTGAAATTCATTTGGAAATAAAATAAATTCATTGGTAGAAGTTTACTAAACAAAGGGTTAAAAAAAATACATGGCGGCACACCTCCAAATGAATTTCAACTGTGTTTTGATAACTGTAGGAACTGAAGTACCCATACCCACATCTACTGCTGTCCTCCTCAATACAGAAGTCCTTTCTTGAGCCATAAAACCATATTTCATCACAAATAGCAGCAAGCTATAACATTGGAAACTGACATTCAAAATGAAGAACAGCAACGCTCAATCTGCCATAGGTCAGCAAGTAACAAGTCTTGAACCCATGCAATGCTCTGCTCAAACTAAGTCACCTCAACTTTCAAAAGGATACATACATACACCAAGAAAAACAACAAACCAACTAATGCTGATTAGGTTGGAATATTGAAGAAATTTACCTAAAAAAACAAAAAACAAAAAGAATGCTAGAATTTGAGAAACTTGGTGAGAATTCCTTGTCTGAGCTTTTGTGGGCCATTGCGACTGGTGACAATGCTAAAAGCTTGGAAAATTAGAGCTTTCATCCGGACAGAACCATTGAGGCCAGTAAGTCCACCCATGATTTAATTGCTTCTGAAGGTATCATTTCCTATCATTTAATTATAGATTTACACAAGAATTTTATACCAATCTTTTCTCTTAGGAATGTACTAAGACCATATACACTTCATTTCGAGGAGCAAACCTTGTTACACCATAAAAGAGCAAGAATTTGACTTTTCTTTTTTTAATCAGCTTGAGTTCTGATAGTCGACGAAAGCATATCTAGAATAAAACTCTGTTAGCATGGACAGCTCTGGAAATCAAACATCTTCAACCAACAAAATCGTGCAAAAGTTGCCCTCCTATAACATCTCTTCCGAAGTGCCGATTTTGTACTTCAAAACCCCCCATTACAAATCCATCGCCACTTGTTTCAAGGCCAAGACCAAAACGTTGAGCTGCATTCATAGGAAAGGGCTCTGACAAACCTATTGCATTATTCTGGTGAAGGCCTAGCGTTAAGGAAACGCCACCACTTCCACCTCCTGTGCTTATACCAACTCCTAATGGTGGATCGTTTGACATACTGCTGTAAGACAAGTTCAATGGTTCCTCATTACCTGGAGGCAAATCAGGCAGATCATTTCTACTGCGCTTTGAGGGGATGTCTTGAACCCTTTGGCTAGACGTTGATGGGTTATCTGAGACAGCAGAACTTAATAGTGGTGCCTGTTCACTTGGTTTGTTGCCATTTTGTTCGTCCCTTTGTATAGTCTTTTGTGCTTGACGTGTTTCCAGCATATGTATTTCTTCCACCATTGGCTTCCAAAGCCTTACTCTTGCATTGATGAACCAGTTAGAAACCTGATTCACATGTAACTATCACCAAAGGATGACCCTTGAATTCAAATGAACAGAAAAAAAATAGGAACAGTCCAAACTCTTTAGCTGGTTTAGACTGAAATAAAATGAGGTAAAATTTTGTTTGGTTGCAACCTAACAAAAGAATAAGGCCTTATCACCAAGATGTACATACCTGGCTCCGAGACAGACCAGTTTGTTTGGCCAACATTAGTTTGTCTGTATCTGTTGGATAGCTGCAACACGAGACATAAGTTTATGGTTCTAATTAGTATGTATGTACTTTCACAGCCAGAGAAATGAGAAGAAAAAAGGAGTATAAATAAGGGAAAGAAACTCTAGTTTAATTTAGAATACAAAGCAAGTTAAAGTTCAATAAACAAAAAACAAAGTAAGGACCATTAGTTACTTACGGATGCAAAAAGTGTTCAAACAACCATGCCCTGAGGACAGTTACAGCACGCTCTGGAAGCCCCCTTTGTGGTCGCCAAACAGGCTGGTGCTCAATGAATCCTGAGCTCTGACCAGGCCTCTGAGAATGGGGTCCTCCATCAATGTTCCCAAACCTCATAGCCTCTTCTTTCCCATGGTTTAGTTGGACATGACCCTTAGTGTTGAACTGAAGCTGGTCAGTTATTGCATTCTTCAGAGATCTGAAATGTTTAGACATGGTTTTCAAGGCTAAGTTTGCATAAGGAGCTGCATTGCCAAGACCAGCAACACACTCAAAAGATGCCACTACTGCTTGCATCTGCTGATAATAATGCTTGTACCTCCTGTAAACCTAATAAAGAAAAAACAGAAATAAAAGCCAGGAATCCATAAATAGGTATAATGAGAGAGGCACATATCAATATAATCAACACATTTTGATTAAATGACAGACAGTTTCCCCATTAGTCCACCCTGCAGTAGTGTTTTTGGGTTACATTAAATGTCCATCCGCACACATAATGATTGGCACAAGTACCAACAATGCCTTTCAACCAAGATCACATTTGATGATTAATCACAGCCATTTTTCTTGTTTCCATTGCTTTCTCCTTACAAGCAAAATCAGAAAGCGGGAAACAGTTATAGAAATCATAATCACCCAAAACATTTTTCAATCATCGGCAAAAAGAAACAAGAAAAACACCTATTATTCTCATCAGCTCCCTTATGTGGTTGTTGGTTAATTTTAACATTGGAAGTTGGAGTCAGCGAACAGATCCTGTGGCATGCAATCTTTCTCAACATGCGGATTTAATGGATATCTAATTGCACATAGCAATGGCAAAGCAAGAAGCAACAGCAAACATTCTAGCCCATTTTGCCCTTGAGAAACTCAATATCAACATTCTAATAGTTAAATGCCAACATAAACAAGTATCAAATCCTAATCTGTCCTATTTCTACATTTCCATCCCCTCTACACTAGCACTATTCGGTCAACTATAAGAATGTTTATTTTGAACTATGCCTTTCAGATATTTTCATATTTACTGCCCACTAACTCCTTTCAGTAGCATAAGTACAAGTGTTTGCACTTCCAAACTGGCTAATAAAAGGAGTCAAAATGGGTTGTTAAATCCAAATAGTTGTCTTCATTTCCAGACACACAGTTGGCTTTTGAATTATGCCTTATTATGGATCTCAAGTTATGAGCTAAAAAACTGAATTTTGTTTGAGTCATTTTCAAATGGAAGCAACATTCTTTGATTCAGCAAGCAATAAACTGAACAAAATTAGATCCTTACTTTTATACATTACATTTTCTTTTGTTTTTAGAACATTGGTAGGAGAGTTTATCATATTCAATCATGGGTACCATGGTAGACTTGGCGTAAATTCCATCACAATGGTGGTCAGATTCAATCTCTTAGAGAAACACCATGAAGTCTTCTCTACTAAATTAACTAGAATTTGTTCATTAGTTCTGGGACATTTTCCATAATATTTTGGACTCTAAATCAGAAAGTGACACTTTGATTTTAATTATAGAAAAGACCAAGCAGCCCAAGTGCATATCAGCCGAATAGTACAATATAGCATAACTTGAAAATAACTGAAAAAAAAAGGTTTGCCTTAGCAGCAAAATTGGAGAAAGGAGAACTTAATCAGAGGCTAAATTATTTTGATCAAATTCTACAACAATTTACTGGAATCATTAGTTCATACTAATCCTAGAAGTAAACAGAACACTGGCCAGCTTTAAATCCATTAACTGTACCTGCAGCATCACTTATCATGATCTTATTATTTGACTTAGAAGCACATAATGCATCAAAAGTCGCAAATTTAAGCATATAAGATGATACATTCTAATACAGCCCACTTGTCAAAGTACAACGATATGAGGGACTAATTACACATGTGAATCATCAGATCTTGTAACTTGCCACTGCAAAATGAGCAAAAAGAACACAAACTCAAGTCCTCTCCCCCTCCCTTTCAACAAACTAGCTAGTTGAAGTTGAGGTTCAACATATTTCACTCAAACGCAAAACCATGTTTGAATTAAACAAATGCCATAGCAGCTATGGATTTTTATTTCAAGCAAATTAGAACAAATTGAACCAATGCAGGAAGATGTGGATTCTTATTAAGCAAATTAAAACAAACTAAGTTCAACTGAACTTATTATCTTGGCTACAAATCACTCAACCTATTTCGAATTGCATGCATAGTATTTAACTGAAAGTAAGACTTTACAGAATAGCACTCTTACATACTACTTTCAACATGACATGCATAAAGATTTGTGAAATACTATATGAAAAAAATAAAAGACAAACAGATTCAACTTCCTAGTTAAGGTCTGAGTATCATTCTTTTTTTTTTTTTTTTCATTGTTTCTTCTGAGCTATACAGCAGCTCCATAAATGACATAATAATCATTTCAAAATATAAAATTGAAAGGAAACGAAAAGAGTGCTTAGAAAAAACATTTCAGGTTGAGCATGGTTCATAGATTCACACCTAGGTTTTCCATTTCCAACATTAAAAAGCAGACCAATAAAAGCCTAAAGAAACAAAATTTGGGCCCAAAGTATAAGATTTTGGGATGGAAAAAGGGCTAAAAATATATTATCTAAAAAAATGAGGACCAAAACGTCAATAAGTAAATGTAATGGAGTTCTCATCATAATTTTTCATCACGTATAAATTTTTGGATGCAGCACCATATGCATATGCATGAATACAAATAGAAGAGGCAAATTTTCAAATTCTACAATATTGCTTCAACCAATTAAAAATTATGACAAATGATGCAAGTAGATCATGGCATTCCAAGCAATTAATTGATCCACTTGATTATATTCTTTTAACTTGCATGTAGACTGTGAAATTAAACACACCCAGCAAAATCATAATATGAAGGTCCATCTAACCACCATATACATCATTTAAATTCCATGTGAATGCTCTCATCATGAGCAATCACTAAGTGCAGTACTATCATAACAAACTAGGGATCCAAGTGTAAAATCAATGTCAATGATGAAGAGGAAAACATAAAGTGCACATGGAGGAATAATCCCATATCAAACTTATCTTTCTTCCTCAAAAGGTCAGAATCACATCCCAAACTGATAATTTGCTAAATTAGCTTAGAACCACTTCAATTCAAACCACTCTTTCAAAAAGTCCAGACACCTTGTCATCTACTCATCTGTTTTCTTTAGGTTTGGAATGGAATACAATTATTGCTTTCCTATACACACTCTTTTTGGAGTATAAATCTTTTCAAATGGATTCCTTCAATAACTTTATGCACAATACGCCCAAAACATGGTGACATTGTTATCCATTAGAACTATTTCTGTGGTTGTCAGATACTTTATAATAACAATCTTTGTGCATATATTCCCTCCTATCAACTTTTCATAAAAGATGATTTTGTGATCATCGAGGCCATAGCTTTCACTCGAATAACAAGAATCTAATTGTACAGTTTATGAAAGCTATAAATTAAATTATACACATTAGCGAATCAATTACTCATGCAACATCACCAAATTGTATTTTGGTTCAATCAATGACCGCCTCAAAACATATAAAGACTCAATTATTCATTTAATATTGGAAAATCGATGGCTCCCACAGAGACAAGATGCTCGGTTTCCACAAAGATCCATCTCGAACAAAGATTAAAAATGAAAATTACATCCACCCATAAGAATTTTAAAACCGCCAATCATGGGACAAAATTGCAAACAAGAAAAAAAAACTGAGTGAATCCAAGAACCTTACAAGAATTCTAAATATGAAGTACGTAATGAGACATCTTCACAGTTAAAACTCAACAATTGCAAAATTTGCAAACTTTGAACAGAAAAAAAACAATATTACACTACAGATGCATTACATACCTCATCTAGCATAGAAATCAATCTTGACTTCTTTCTCCGACCTTCACCTCCATCTCCACAATTAACAGGATCATCCACAATTCCACATGCGTTCAAACACTCAATGGGAGGATCCATCAAAGAGGCATCTGCCGTTATCTTTTCGCCGTAAATTCCCCTACCCACATCACAAAACTCTTCAAGCAGCTGCTGTGCAGGCTTCAAAAATCTCGATCCTTTTAAAATCGCAGCATACCCAGTGAACGGTCCGAGAGGAACTGTACTTCTAGACAGCTCATTCGAGGTTAAGTTTCCGCTGCCTCCCATAACGACAGGAACTGAATAACCACCACCACCGGCACTAGCAGTAACCTTATCAGTACCATAAACTGCAGAGCCATATCTTTGCAAATTGAGCTCTAAAGGGAGATTGGATTGGTGGGTATGGTGAGAAGACAAAGATAAAGACAAGCCTTGGCCAGGGGTAGTATTATAAGACTCATGATGATGAGTCAAGGACAAAGGTTCTGGTTTAAAGGGTAAAGCTTCAGTACCATTACTATCAAATGGATGATCAAAGCCTCTAAGGTTTTGAAGATTAGGAGGCGCATAAAGAAAAGGGTTAGCAGCAGCGTTTATATCATGAATTGAAGTAGGGTTTAAAGGCAAAGAAGAAGATTGATGATCCAAGTAAGGATGATGGTGAGTAATAGTAGTAGAAGAAGATGATGAAGAAGTAGCATTAGCAGGAATGATCCCAGCAATAAAACCCATTAAATTAGAACCTTCTTGTTTGACAACAGAAACTGGGTTTGGTTTATCACAAGGACAAAGCTGCTGGGAGCTACTAGCACAAGCGAGCAAATCTGAAGAGAGAAGAGATGGATCGTAAAGAGGAAGTAAAGAGGTACAAGAATGGAGGTCTTGTGGGTGGGATTGAGTCAGAATTCTTAGCTTATCTCTTCTACTTTGCTGTGGGACATGGTAGGCTTCTTCAAAACCCTCCGCCATAGCCCCTTTGTAAACAACCGAAACGGGGTTTAATACTAGAAAACAACAAACAAAAAGAAAACGGAGGTGGTAGAGGAGAAAATAGGGAAGAGGGTATTATTAATTAAAGACTACTACGAGTGTAGTAGTAATAGCAGAGACTATTAAAAAAAAAAAAAGAAAGAGATGAACAGTGAAAGAGATGTGGTGATGACGAAATGAAAGGTTGTCATGATAATACATCTTCAGTTCTGTTGCTGCTGCAAAAATGGCAGGTGTTTTTTTAAAAAAAAAAAACTAACAGAGCAGCAGCAGAGATGATAGATATAGATACGTGAATGAGAGGTAGAGGTAGAGGTAGCTAGCTCGAGTTGCTAACTTCACGCATCCTCATATATACACGCATACAGAGAAGAAAAGGATGGACTGGAGAGAAACAGCAGAACTATCACTCACTCACACATACACATACACACAACACACAATACAAAAGGAAAAAAAAAATTTTTAAAAAAAAGGGCTTTGTAACAGTAATGCATCTGTTTCTCATCTTCTTCTCCATGGGTGTGGAGCTCATAGCATGGCATAGGCATAGGGTTTCGAGAGGAGAAACCGGAGGACACTGCAACCGGCTATTTCCGGTAAATAATTGAGCTACCTAACTATACCTATAAGACTGTACTAACTGTGTATTTTCAGATATTTCTGACAATGGGGTTTTGTCGTTTTATACAGTTTTGGTTTTTTCTTGGTGGGTTTTTTTAACAATAATCATCATAAATTTTATTATAATATAAATGATAATTATCGAAATTTATATAAGATTTTCTTGGGTGGGTTTTTTAGTACTAATAATAATAATAATTAATTGAATTTTATGTAAGAGAAGAGAGGTGGTGATGACGCACGTGAGAAAGTAGCTAACAGTGACATGAATGAATGAGTGGGAAAAAGACTGAGAGTACTCTAAAAGCGAGCGTTTTAGAGTTCTGAACACTCTTCCCACCCAAAACTTATTAATTAAAGCTTCTTTTTTGCTTTCCCATGTTAAAATATCTTTTAATTAATAAAAGTCAATTTGTTTAAATATTAATTAAATTCATAATAGAGAAACTAATTTTATAAAGGAAAAAACTAATTTTATTTTACTAAATCCCTGAACAGTTATTATATTTTGAAAGACCCTCAACTTTTTATTTTAGTTTAGTTTAAGGACAAATTTGACAGAGTTACAGAATTGTTAAACAAAATCTGTTAAGTGCGCGTGGGATGTGTTTTTGCAACGTGATGTGGACAGAGAACGTGACGTGGACATTGTTCCCTCCTCACTCACCCACCCACCTTTTTCACAATCAAACAAACACACCTCCATTGTTTTTTTTTTTTTCCTCTTCCTCCTGTTTCTTAACTACTCATCTCCACAAAACTTCAAAAATTCGTGACAGCCAAGTAAAAAACAAGGGAAATGGACATAGATAGACCCCATCGTAGCATGAAAGGTGGTCAAGCTTCTCCCATGTTTTCTACCAGTAGCAGCAATGGCGAGAAAAGAGGTTGTTCTTTTGAAAATTCTGAACACTCTTCTCCGAAAGTTACTTGCATCGGTCAAGTTTAAAGTCAATACCAAGAAACAAGGTAGTAAAATGAAAGAAGCTTGGAAACATGCATGCAATGAAATTTCATACTTGGACCCATGGCTTCAAACTCTGCAAATGAACTTCTGCACTATCATTCAGAGCATCCAAAGCAACCTTATCAACCTACATAAATTCTTCCAAAGTTTAAACTCATATATTTTTCTACAGAGTTTCCAAGGAATAAAAACACACACACATGCACTTGTGAGTTGCACCATCTTTCATGTCTTTATCTGTTTCTGAACATCACACACATACACAAATATGCATGTAAATGATCATGAAATTTAGTCAAAATTAGCATCAATATATCGATATAAAACACACACATGCACTTGATATATATATATATATATACATATACACACACACCAGAGGCTTTCTCAGAAGTGTCGGCGGTTGCATCAGAGGCTTTCTTAGCAATGTCCTTGGCTTCATCTTGCTTCCGTCCAATGGTCTCTAACAAAAACTGAATTGTGGAAATGAGAAACTCTTGTTTCTGCTTTCTGTTATTAGTTACATATACACATACTATTGTAACTAACAATACAATTCACTAACTAATTGTGAAAAGACACATCATCATAAATTAGTTAACAACAAATTGCTTGGTTGTTATTTAACTAAAACTACACCAT
This sequence comes from Mallotus repandus, assembly GCA_949671775.1. Classification (NCBI taxonomy): domain Eukaryota; kingdom Viridiplantae; phylum Streptophyta; class Magnoliopsida; order Malpighiales; family Euphorbiaceae; genus Mallotus; species Mallotus repandus. The sequence continues at coordinate 7,299 of CATIWM010096263.1, read as the reverse complement.
TTGGGCCTCCGTTTGGGCCTGAACATGTGCATCTTTGTTTTCTTCTTTTCTGCAGCAACTACATCTCTGTTCGCCTCTGTTTTGCTTGCTGCACCTCTATTGGTTGCTGCACTTTTATACCTGTTGTTTATTAGTCTTAGATATTTTCTCCTTAGCTCATTCTGTCCACGTCTCTGCATGTTCTTTAACTTTGTCATCCGGTTCTTCAGCCTTTCCCTTCAACTCCATAAAATCTTCACCTTCCTTGCTTGTGGAGGACATATGGTCAATGCTTGCGCAATTGCAACTTACAAAATTCATTTTTCTTCTCATTTTCATTTTTTTTTATAAGTTCATCTGCAGAACTTCTGTTAGGGTAGTCTTTTTTCCTCCTTCTTCCTAGTGCTTTTATTTGATCCTTACACAGTTAGTTTAATGTTTTAGGTTAGTTATCCTCTAGTGACTCTTCTCCTCTATCTCGGTGACCCTCAGATATTTCACAGCAGCTTGCATCATCAAATGGAGCAACTGTACAAGCTTTTGAGAGTAAGTTTAAACTCACTTATACTTTGGTCTGTGGCAGGCAATGGATGGTAAAATTGATAATTTTCCTCTGCATTGCTGTATCATTTTGCTGGTTTATCCATGGCCATCTTACCGAGCACCCTGAGGAGATTGGTGTTGGTGACCAAGGTCAGATGTTTGGCTATGCCACTGATGAAACCCCCAAGCTTATGCCCCTCAGCCATGTTCTTGCAACGAAACTTGGTGCATGCCTCGCTGAAGTTCGTAACTCATCAGGCAGATTTTCTTCGTTCTCTGTCCACATCACCTTCATTTCTCTTTTCTTCGTTCTCTGTCCATGTCACCTTCATTCTCTACCCACGTGTCTATCCACAAAAAGAGCTTAGTAGAATAAAATGTGATAGTTTAAGAGCTTAATAATATGTTCTTTCTTTATAAATTAATAGCAAAATGTTAAATTATATATTTTAAGTAATTGTGCAATCACTTCCTCACTCATCCCATATTTTATAATTTTTATCCGGAACAAAAAAAATATGTTACAATTTTTATCATTTATACATCCTCTCACATGCTAATTTCCAATCTTCGAGTGTTTGTGGATGCAGTCATGTTAAATTAGTTGTTGAGAGACTTTTATGATCTTTGTGATCCTGATCGGATTAAAACAGATTAGTCAGAGTCTAGTAGGTTCTGGATACCGATAGTATAAACCAAAAAAATAAATACACTCTTTACTAACAATTGATAGGATCAGCTGATAAAGAGTTATTTTCATTTATACTACATTTCGAATTGAATCACATTAAATTAATTGTTGAGAAACTTTTATCACTCTTATTGTCCTGTCTTCAAACTGAATTAGTCAAAATTTAATAGTTTTGGATACCGATGATTTAGATAAAAATAAATAAATACAATTTTTTAAAAATTGATATTTTACATTTTATATTAATTCTAATTTTAAGAATTAAATAAATCAATTTTTGAATCATATATCAAATAGTTTTTTTTATAAATTATTCATCATAAATTAATAATTTATATAAAATTCATAAGATAGGATATTCCAACTTCTTATACTCTAGTTAAATATACGATGAAAAATTAATATTTATTTGTTGTCTAGTAAAGTCTTGAGTTTAAATTTTTTATGTGAAAAAATAAATATTAAAAAAGTTTTATTTTCTTTTAAAAATTCCATGCAAATTAAACCGAATTAATTGAATTTTTTATAACTACTAAATACTGAAAATATTTACTACTATTCAACAAAATTAAGTCAATTTGACTTTATCTTTATTGTATAGTATTATCAAATTTTATTTATTTTATTTTTAAATAATTATTTTAATAACTTTCATAAGTATTTAAAATATTATAGCTTAAAAATATATTTATAAAATTAATTTTATCATAAATATTTTATACATGTGTACATAAGAGCATATCCAACAATTATCGATGTAATCGAGCTAAGTAAAGTCAAGTGTTGAAGATAACAATTACATAGATCAAATATCATACTTATGTGAGGAATCCTTTTATTTATAGTAGGGATGTAAATGAGTGGAGACAACTTATGATCCATTCAAAATCGACTCAAGGAATACTCGGGATTGACATTAGTTGAGTCAAGCTTGAGCTCGAGCTATTTGAGTAGCTTGATGAGCCGAGTTTGAATTTCAAATTAATTGACTCGATCTAGCTCACAAGTCTAATTGAGATTAGCCTTGTCGAGATTGAAATTCAAATTAATCAAATCGAGCCAACTCACGAGCCTTAAATTATTTAATTTTTAAATTTTTTTGGTTAATTATTATATTTTATTGTTGACCTTAAATGATTAATTAAATCTTTATATTTTGATCTTTGACAAATAATTTAATTGAACTAACATTGTTTTTTAAGTGTGAATTAGGTTCAATAAAGCTCTGCTTAAGTGTTTAATGTCTTAACTTATTTGATGGAAGTAAGAGCTACAACCATATGCAAAAACAAGTCATAATGCTACAGTCATGAGCTCATGTCCTGATCATGACTAATGGTCATGAGCTAATCTTCAAATAAGGCTCACTTGATGACAGAAATCTGAGCCCCTCATGGTCTGCACTCACGACCATGAGGTGCCCATGATGGTGTCACGGTCTTCTATCACGACCTCCCTCAACTCGTGATCTTTAGGCATCTCAGTTTGCTTCAAAATCTAAGCCGCTCACAGTCTGTCATCACAACCGTGAGCAGCTCATGAGCAGAGGAGCTTTCAGTCTCAACGAATATATTTGAATGTAATGGCTATTTTTTGTAAGTCACGATTGTGAGCCAACAGTCATGACCACGAGCAACAATCTGACAGCACAAAAGTCAAATTAAATCAATTTGATTTTTGAAGACGTTAAAGACATGTTTGATTTCTCTAACAGCTATAATCTGAGCTATTTATCTATATAAACAACCCTTAGAGTTCAATTGAAAGTTTAAGATACTTGATTATTCAAATTCTCTCTTAAGCATTCAATTGAGTTCTCAAATTCTCTTTTAAGCAATTTCTATTTTTGTATAACTCTTGTGAGAGTTGGTGAGTGTTAGAATAGATATTCTTATTCTTCTATTTTTTGGGGTTTGAAAAAATGGGAAGTGGGATTCTATTCTAAAAGAACTAGTTTAAGTGTTTAGCCATTAAAACAATTGGGTTTCGATTTTAGAGTAAGCCTAGAAAACTCTTGATTGTAAGGTTATAAGAGTAAGCCTTAAAAATCTTATGTAATCTCAATCTTGTGAATAAGAGTATGGGTTATTGAAAATCCTAACTTGGGGTTAAGTTAGGTGGAGAAGTAGGATTGTTGTTGAATCTGAACTCCTTAAATCATTGTGTTCTTCATTCTTCCTTCTTAACATTCTTTCAATTATTGTTTATTTATTTTTAAGGTTTGATTTTTATTTGGTAGCCCTATTCACCCCCCCCCCCTCTAGAGCTCTTTTATTTGGTATCAGAGCTTGAATTCTAGGTACTTCATTGCTAGAATACAAGATAATGGGAAATAAAACACAAAACATTTCTTCTATTAGACCTTTCTTTGATGAAAGTGGTTATCCTCATTGGAAGTTCAAAATGGAGCTCTATCTTGATTGTGATTCTATCAAACTTTGGGATATTGTCCGAAAAGGTTGGGAACCACCCAAAACTATAACCAATGGTGTGGTAACTGAGATTGATAGAGATGATTGGAGCACCATTCAACAAGAAGCGAATAAAAAAAATAAAATAATTATGATTACTCTAGTCTCTTCCATGTCAAGAGAAGAAGGAGGCAAGCTTCAACATTACACTTCAGCCAAGGAAATATGGGAAACCTTGGAAAATCATTATAAAGGAAATGTTCAAATAAGAAGTAAGAAGGTTTAACTCCACATGTATGAGTATGAACTCTTCAAGATGAAGCCTCAAGAATCAATCACCGAAATGATAAACTGCCTTAATGCTCTTGTCACCACCCTCAAGAAACTTGGTAAACATTTCACCAAGGAAGAAGTAAACAATAAGATTCTAAGAATCCTACCTAAGAAGGATTGGGAATCTCGAGTCACTTCAATTAAGGAAGCTCAAGACCTTGCTACTCTTTCAACTAATGTGCTTATTGGAAAGCTTCTAACCCTTGAGCTTACAATAAAGTAAAGAGGTGAAGAGCAAGAAGAGAAGGACGAGAAAAAGAAGAGCATTACACTAAAAGCTTCACAAAATGATAGTGAAGAAGAAACTTTGAACATTCTAGTGATGAAGATAGTGAGATTCTTATGCTCACTAGAAATTTTAAGAAGTTCTTGAGAAAACAACATACCTCAAGAACAATAGACTTCAATAAGAAGTATGAAGTAGTAAGTAAGAAGAAAACCAAAGAAGTTACTTGTTATGAATGCAAGAAATCGGGTCACATCTGAAGTGAGTGCCCTAAACTCAAGTTCAAGAACAAAGGAACAAAGGATAGGAAGAAGGCCTTCAAAGCTACTTGGGATGACTCCTCTGAATCCGAAAGGGAAGAGGAACAATAAGAAGTGGCTAACCTTTGCTTTATGGCTCTTAAAGATGAAAAAGAGGTACCATCTATTTTTAGCTCCTCTAGTGATTGTGAATATGATGATGATGAAGATAATGATCATGATGAGAGCTCTATTACTAGTAAACTTATAGTTAAATGCAAAAGCTTACTTGCTAAGAAGAAGCATTATAAACATAAGTTAACTAGTTTAACCAAAGAATTTGAAAATTTAAAAATTAAATTTTCTAAATTAGCTAAATCAAATGATGAAATTGCTAATGGTTTAGAATGTTCAAATTCCTTGGAAGACCAATTTAAGAAAGCAAATGATGAAAATCATAAACTTTATAAAGAGGTCTTAGAGTTAAAAAATTCCATTTCAAAATTCAAGAAGGGAAAAGAGACTTTAGATAGTCTTTTTGACTCTCAAAAATTTCATAGAGATACTCATAAAATTGGATACAAAATGGAATGACTCCTTCATCATTATCATATATTAATTTTGTTAAAGCACATGATTCTATTGCATCTACATCCAAAAATGAGACTCAAGGTTTTAAAGCTAAAAGGTCTCATGTGTCAAATAATAAGGGAAGGTCTCATAAAACTCAATCTTTATTGACACAAAGAGGCAAGACTCAAACTAGAGCACCTTAAACCAAACATGCTTACATGTATACTAGACATAATACTCCTAACCATGTTACACAATACAATGCTCATAAACATGTCACACAAACCTATTGAAATACACATTGTCATTGTTAATGTATGTCTCACACTATGACTCAAAAGAGTTATAGAAAGCATTCATCACTACAACACACAAGGCATGTTTCACACACTAGGAAAGCATATCATCCTAGGAGAAATAAATTTGCCAATGTTGAATGTTTTTATTGCATGACCAAAGGTCACTCTAGCAATGTGTGCTTCTATAGAAGATTTCACTTAAACTTGCTTCCTTTGGATTACCTTGAGACTAACCAACCTAGGCTAAGAAAGGTTTGGGTTTAAAAGAATATGTAAATTGTGTTTTGTAGGTGTGTTTGAAGTCCAAAAGAATAAAAATTAAATGGTATCTTGATATTGGATGTTCAAGACACATGACGGGAGACAAAGATTAATTTAACAAGCTTGATGCTAAGGATGGAGGACATGTTATTTTCGGGGACAATGCAAAAGGAAAGATTATTGGCATTGGAGAAATTAGTAATCCTCAATCCTTATCTATACATCATGTATTGTTTGTTGATGGTCTTAAACATAATTTGCTTAGTATAAGTCGATTATGCGATATGGGAAATAAAGTCACTTTCTATCCAAAAAATTGCTTTGTTAGTAGTCTTGATGAAGACAAAGTAATTTTTAGTGGTGAAAGAGTAGATAATGTCTATGTTTTTTATTTGAATAAAATTGACAACAAAGATATTAAATGCTTGATGTCTATTTTCCATGACACATGGACATGGCATAAAAGGTTTAGGCATGCAAATTTTGTGCTATTGAATGATCTTTGTAAGCATGAACTTGTGATTGGTTTACCTAAACTTGAATTCATTAAGGATAAACCTTATAATGCCTGTCAAAAGGGAAAATAATCCAAGTCCTCATTTAAGATAAAAAATGTTGTGTCAACCTCTAGGCCACTTGAACTTATACATGTGGATTTGTTTGGTCCAACTAGAGTTGTTAGTCTTGGTGGGATGCTTTATGCATATTTATTAGTTGATGATTACTCTAGATTTACTTGGGTGTGTTTCCTTGCTCATAAGAATGATACCTTAAAGCTTTTGAAAATTTTGCAAAAAGAGTTCAAAAAGAAAAAGGTTTTGGTATTAATTCAATTAGAAGTGATCATGGAACAAAATTTGAAAATGAATTTTTCAAAACCTTTGTAATGATAATGGTATTTCACATATATTTTCATCTCCTAGAACTCCTCAACAAAATGGGGTAGTTGAAAGAAAAAATCGAACTCTTGTGGAAATGGCTAGAGCAATGCTTCATGAGTATAATTTGCCATTATACTTTTGGGCAGAAGCAGTAAACACATCTTCTTACATTTCAAATAGAGTTTTCAAAAGACCAATTTTGAATAAAACTTCTTATAATCTTTGGAACAATAGAAAACCCAAAATCTCATATCTAAGAGTATTTGTGTAACGCCCACATAATACATTTTCATTTATTTGCATAACATGCATATCATATAGTCATGAAAAATAGATGTAATACGTGTGATATTAAGTCAATAATAAGAATTAGAAAGTTAAGGGCTTAAATTGGTTAATGACAAAAATAAAAGGGCTTAAATTGATTTTGTTGTTGCCATGACTATCATTATTATTATTATTATTATTAAAAAAAAAATAGGAAGAAGAGTTTTAGACGTTTCTTAAAGGAGGGAAGTGTTATCTTCCTTCTCCTCCTCCTCCTTCTTCTTCTTCATTATCATCATCTACAAAAAAAAAAAAAAAAAAAAAGAAGAGAGAGCTGAATTACCAAGCAAAAGTGAAGGTCTAAAATCATTTTCAGAATCTAATCTTCATCTTCAAAGGCCATAGATGTTTATTTGGTAAGTAATTTTAATATTTTTGTTGAATTAAGTTAGGGTTTAAAGAAATCCAAAATTCGGGTTCTTAAGATCCAGTTTTTCAGTCTGATTGTTTTAATCATAACTTGAGTTATGAAGCTTCAAATTTAGTTTTATTTGATGACATAAATATTTTGAGATTTCTACTACGAAACTTACAGA